>JABUQX010073805.1:0-35576 GCA_015478945.1 Trachelipus rathkii | reverse complement strand
ATCTAAACATGTATATACCCCGCCCGTCTGCAAACGACAAACCTTAAACACATCTTAACAGTTAAACCAGGAAAATAAACGGTTCCGAACGTTAACAAAGTTTCACACTTAACAACAATAAAGTAACAAACAACATAAATCCCCCAAAACGTAAACTATTCACACTTGGTCAAGCCATTTGTCTCAACATAAAACAAGTTAATTTACCGATTAACAATGTAATTTAACAAACTTAACTTAAACCTTGTTTGGGTTTTGTTGTTTTTGTTTTGTAAATTATATACAGACCAGGCGGAAAGTTATTGCTAAGCGTAAGGCAAAGTTTCAATATTAATAAGTGCAAACATGAACATTACCAAAACTAAGATATAATGGTACAAAGACAACCCCTACACACTTAAAGCAAGGGGAATAAACTTGGCTTAACATTAACACGATCCACACTTACACCAGTTAAAATTAACTAAACCAATGGGGCGTGGCGCAAAGCCGGTACTGGTTCATACTTTAAATCAAAACATATATCCAGAACATGACCAAATGTTAATTTACATTTTAACATTAAGAAATTTTCACAAAATATTTAGGGCAACATAACCCCTTACCTAACATCATAATACCCTAAATGGGTAAAAGAGACCAAAACAAAAAAAAGGGTTAAAGTTTTTCAACTCTCTGGTTAAAAGCTAAACCTATGAACATAACATACTTACACACAACAACCAGAACGAAATAAAAGCTATCAATTAAATTAGTTCACCCAATAAATGAACATGAAAGGGGGACAAGATCTAAAATTCTTTCTTTCAATAAATAATTAATTTTTTTCATCTCAAAAGTCCGTTAACTCTGACTGCACAAATATGTATTTTAATAGTATTTTAATTTCAAATTCTATTCAGAGAACACAGGTCAAACATAACTTCGTGGTAGCCTTCGTATATAATCCCCTCTAAAGATATCAACACCCTTTGAAAAAGAATGTAAGTATAAAAGGCTTCAGCAGTACACTAACCATTTTTCGGCATATTTTGAATCAGCAGCAACTCATCCCTATACAAAGAGGAAAGTAAACTCGATTCAAGCCGATAAGTTATTAAACGCATTCCTGGTTACTGTATTATACGGGGAAACCACATGTTTCGGGTGTAAAAATTCATGGATTTAACACGCATGTTGGCTATATTGTATTATGTCTCAAGTATGTTCACATCGTTAAGGGGTGGTGAATGTTAATTCGGGTTTTTTATTTTTTTAAGCAAGCGGTAATATTTCAGGTGTTCGAAAGCAGATGAACACCAACTATGTTGCGGATAGAAGGTCACACGATCGATGGGGGTTTTCCCCAGTTAGTGGCTAACATCAAGGGTCTTTAAATATTGTCACCACGACGAGAAACACAACGTCTATTAAAATATTAAAGAAACACTTAACCGTTGTTTCGCGTTAATAAAAATTTCACTAAGTCGTCTTTGGATAATCAAACACCTGTATCCTCTAAACCCATGCAGCTGCCGATATCGATTTAATCTTGAAATCCATTCCACAAACCGAATAAAGGCTATATTATTGATCCTCTGCCAGAATACAACAACGTAACCGACCGCCATTTTTGGTTTACGATTAATATAAATGACACATCGTTGGGGAATAACGAAACTCCTCGTGAAGATATCAGCAACAGGTGTAGAGATGCGAGGAGATGTCATCGTACCAGTACAACGAAAAAATGTCCTACTGAAGGAGAATCGTTGGCGGTAAAACAACCCTTATAGGAATGAGATTCTTTCTTTCAACCAATCAGTAGAAAGTAAACAAGAATAACAAGCTGCCACGAAGCGACCGATATCAGTTCAAAAGGGTATATTATAGCCGTACGTAACCTGTTGAAAGTAATCGAATGGCCCCGGTATTTTGCACCGGTAATTACGAGTATTGGCAAGGGAGTAATTAACAACCCGAGCCTCAGTGCGTAGATTCGTGCACTTCTCGTGAGTGTGGTTGATAAGAAAAAAATTCTCTACTACCCTAATAAGTGCGTGTTTGTTATGCATACGTAGATTTCCTTCAGTTATGAGCATAGTTTTTCGTCAACGGCACGGTCCGACCGATAACTGCTGCTATCTATTCTCCAATTATGCTTTTATTTGAATGGAACGCTGCATATTCCTATCTTTGCAATCTATGATAAAATACACCCTGGTGTCTGATATAAAATATCTATCACGCGACAGCTTTTCTGTAATGCTATCCGCAACGACCTGGTGCATTATAATATTAATCGGTAAACCAGAATGGGCGGGCGTTAACGTGCTTGTTATTCCTGCCAAGAGGATCAAAAATATACCTTTTATTCGTTTGTGTGATGGATTCAACAATTACGAGTATCGCAAGCTTGCATGGTAGAGGAAAGTTGTTTGTTATCCGAAAGATCGACGACTTAGTGAATATCTAACTGCGAAGACAACGTAAGTGTTCTAATTAGAATAGACGTTGTTTGTTCTCCGTCGTGTGACAATATTAACAACCCTTATGTTACGCCACTACTGGAAAACCATCGATTGTGTGACCTTCTATCGCACATGTATAGGGGTTTCACTGTTCGAACACCTGAAAATATTACAGCAATGCTTAAAATAAAAAACGAATTAACATCACATCTTAACGATGTTGACATACTTGAGGACATAATACATATAGCACATGGTGTAATCCTATGATATTTACACCGAAACATGTGGTTTCCCGTATAATGCAGTATACAGGAGTGCGTTAATAACTATCAGCGTGGATGAGTTTACTTCTCTCTTGTATGAGAGAATGAGTGCTGCTGAATCAAAATATGCCGAAAAAAATGGTTATTTAGTGTCGCTGAAGGCCTTTATACTTACATTCTTTCAAAGGTGGTTGAATCTTTTAGAGAATAATATAGAAGTACCCAAGATTATGTTTGAATCCTGTGTTCTGCTAAATAAGATGAATTAATATATTTAAAAATTAAACTTATGTTTTTATGTATTATATAACGCTCTTTTCAATGAAAATTATATGTTATAAAAAAGGAAAACTTGTTTTACTTCCCTCGTATTTTCGCTTTATTGACTAAGTTGTTAATGATAACTGTTTATTCGGCTGGTTGTTGTGTGTTAAGTATGTTATGTTCATAGTTTAGCTTTACAGAGAGTAAAACTTTACTTTGTTTGTCTTTACCCATTAGGTATATATTGGTTATGTAAGGTTATGATAAATTTTTGGAAAATATTACTATGTTAATGTAAAATTAACATGGTCATGTTGGATATATGTTTGATAAAGTATGAACAGGTTACGCTTTGCACGCATTGTTAGTTAATTTACTGGTGTTAAGTGTGGATCGTTGTTAATGTTAGCAGTTTATTCTTGCTTAAGATGTGTCAGTTTGTCTTTGTAGTATTGCTAGTTTGGTAATGTTATGTGACTTTTATTAATATGGGAAAACTTTTGCTACGTTAGCATACTTCGCTGGTCTGTAATAATACACAAGGTTATTAGTTAAAGATTTTGTATAAAATTTACCATGTTAATGTTAAAATAAAAACATTGTTATGTTGAGACATGCGTGACCAAGTGTGAATAAGTTACGTTTTGGATGTTATGTTAGTTACTTTATTGTTGTTAAGTGTGAAACTTTGTTAACGTTGACCGTTTATTCCTGTTTAAGATGTGTTAGGTTTGTCGTTGGGGGTTATATTCATAGTTTAGATGATGCTAAGTAAGCTTTATTAATGTGATGTTACTGTGTCAGTGTAAGGTTATACGATAATGATTGTTAGACGATATGCTGAAAAGAGTAGAAGTAGGTTACGTTGCATGCAGTGTAGTTACTTAGTGGTGTTAATGTGGAACTTTGTTAAGGTTAACATTGTATTCGTGTGTAAGTTGTGTTAGGTTTGCTTTGTACATTATTTTTCTAGTTCATGTTGCACCATGTTATCTTTATTGATGTGGAAACCTTATTATTTTAGAGTATATTCGTTGATCAGTATGATAGATTTAAACCAATGTTGTGATAAATTTTTGCTAAATGTGACTGTGTCAGTGTAAGGTTAACGTTAATATGTTAGAGATATGCTTGACAAAGTGTGAATAAGTTACGTTTTTGGATGTTATGTTAGTTACTTTACTGTTGTAAGTGTGGAACTTAATGTTAACAGTTTATTCCTGTTTAAGATTGTTAGGTTGTCGTTGGGGTTATATTCATAGTTCAGATGATGCTAAGTAAGCTTTATTAATGTGAAAACTTTGTTACGTCAGCATATATTGATTGATCTGTATAAAGAACTTGATTTTATGTTAGTTTATCGAAAATGATACTCGAAATTGTGACTTGAATAATAGCATTCAATAGATCAAGTAGTTCAAGGAATGGACAGGAGGTGACAGGATGGTGATGGATTTGTTGGTTTTGACTTTACTGATTTACTGACTTTAGGGTATGTAAAAACATAAATTTGTAAGTTATAAACATAAAAAGAATAAGAAATTTTATTTATTTATTTATTTATTTTTATTTTTTCTTGATGGTTCTGAAACCATTATTTTCGAAATCTACAGAACCCAATAACATTATATAAAGACATCAAACATTTGTTGTTGATAGACTGTTTATTAACTCGGCACCACAGCAGCTCCAGCACCGGGGCCGGAGCCAACTCATCAGATTCCTATACCAATTCTTTCTAGAAACTCAACTCTGAATCCTCTCACCAAATTTCAGCCTTCTACGATCAATTTAATTTTTTAATGGGGGTGGATGCCCGCGATGGTCCCCCTTGGGGGGAGGACCTCGGGGATTAACTCGTATATCAATGAGGTTACGTCACCATCTAACCACCCCCAAATTTATAGCACATACGATAAGTCGGAAGTCGGTTGGCCAAGTGCAAATCGGACGTCGGAGTTTGAACCGGATGCGAAGAAGAAACCGCGGCGGATGGCAAAGTCGGAGTGCGTAAAAAAAAAACGATTCCTTACAGGAATCGTTTTTCGACTCAGATTCGATTTCCTTCGGAAATCGAATCTTCGACGTAATAATAATAATAATGTGTATGCGTACGCGCGCGCTGACGTAATCTCGTCTCCGACGGATTACGTCATCCGCAATAGAGCCTACCCGAATAAGGTAACTCAAGTCATCGGGTTTGGAAAGCCAAAAGGGCATAAACGTGGGCGTAGCGGCTACGTTCGGGAGTGACTACCCTCGATATCATCCTAGAGACTTAAAATTTACCTGTTTCGAAGCTGAACCCCATATATAGCTATATTCCCAAGTTTTCAGACGATAGGCAGGTACTTAGAATTCGCGAAAACTAGTGCTAAATGCTACTAATATATATTAATAATATTATTAAGTAATAAGTATTAACAAATAAAGATTTGTCATATAAGATTTAACTAATAATCTTTGAATTTCTTGAATTAAATATCTTATTTGTAGATACTGTACTGTGACTACCGAGGTACATAACTTAACCTAAATTAATTTTCATTATTATACCAGTTTGTGATCAGGAAACTTAGGAGGTTATGGAACTACGCTAGCCTTGCGAGGTGGTTGAGTATATCCTCACTAGTTACAGTACAGTATCGACAAATATGCCATATATATTTTATTATTATTATTATTATACATAGCGCCGTATCCCCAAAATCTGGGAGGTGGCGTCAGCTGCAGTCCACTTGCTGTGAATCTGCATCTGTTCATGGGAAGATTCAAAACAATCTGCTAAGGGTTCCCATCCTCAAGCAGCCTTAATAGAGAGTCCACCTTTGAGACTAGATGATTCTGGTGTCAGGGTACAACAAGCCTCTATTATATTATCAATATTCAAGAAGACTGAGACCATAGTATAAAAAAAATCAACTAGTATGCTCTATTAATAGGAAAAATTGGAAACCACATACGTCACAAAAGACGGTTATTCCGTAGAGAGAGAGAGATTGCACATTGACTAAGACGTCACAAGTTTTAGCTATAAGCTCCGCCCAACGAATGTAACAGATGCTTTAATTGGTTGAAAAATGATGCCTTTTTCGCATAGCTATGTATGAAAATTGATGCCTTTTTCATATTATATAAATTTTAAAAATATATATATATATATAAATATATATATATATATATATATATATATATATATATATATATATATATATATATATATATATATAATAATTTGGAAGTGCGAAATTATTGCTTTAAAAGAAATATTTAAAAAAATAGGCCTTTAAATTTAATATTGATAAGATTTGTCTATGAAAAGAAGTTATAAAAAACGACCACCGACGATTTTCGTAAAACTTCTATGAAAGTTTGAAATGAAATTTTAACCAAAAAATGTCAAATGACAACTATAAATTGTTTTCGATAATATGTTATATTACAATGAAATGGGCTATTAATATTTAAACCATTTTGCTTGTAGTGAAATTGAAACATATGACGAAAAATAGATTTAGCTATTTTCATTGTTCTTTCTTTATCCTCCCAACATGTCCCCAGATGGTTGTAGAGTGCACAATATATACCGGAAACCGAAGAATTTAATAGAAATACATGACCCTTAAGTGCGAGTCCTTCACCGACAAAAATCCACCCTAGGGTTTCACAACACTATGACAGACCCTAGAGTGTGGTGTCTCGTTCATGTGGGCAAGTTCTATGGGCCAGGTCCACAATTATGTCCTCCTCATGAAACCTCACCATTCATTCCTACTATGCACCATTCTTCTCACTTAAACCAAATTCACAATTCTTTCCTTCAAACACTCCTTTACCGTCTCAATCCATTTTTCCTTAAGTGCCTATCCAAGCGGGTCGATTCTCAACACACTCACCTCTATACATCCACTTAACTAACCATCATCAATCTTTTCCATATTACCAAACCTTCTTAATATACTCTCATTTATTCTCTCACACCACACAGCTTCCTAACATGCTCATTTATTTTGTCATTTCTCACACTTAACACGCCCATAAAATTATTCATCTGAACAGACTGCATGTTAGATTTCTTCCTCTTATTCCACAAACTAGTTTCGATACCATACATTAACACCGGTAACAGCATACCCTCATGAAGAACCCTAGCGCACTCCAGACAGTTCCTCTCCTTTTACCAAGGATTTAATTGCACCAGCCACCTTCCAACCATTTATAACTTGTCTACTACATTCTGCATCATCCGTTCCTTTTTCATCCAACATAAAGCTTAAATATTTAAACTCCGATACTTGTTCCAATTACTCATCATTCAACATGATTTCACACCATGACTCGATCTTCTCACTACCATCACCTTACTCTTATCAACATCGACTTTCAAACCCTTCCTTTTACACACCCTGCCAAACCCCTCAATATTTCTTCTGATTCTTCAAACAAAAGCAAATCATCAGCGTTCAAAACGCTGGACACCCTTTCTTCCATTCCCCATCAGTCTAACACCCTCCGCTGCCACCCCTACCTTTAATTCCTTTATCATCCCATCCATATACAAATTAAATAGCCATGAAAGCATAACATCCCTGCCTCGCTCAACTATTTATATTAAACCATTTGCAATCTACATCAATTCTTACAGACGCTTTAATATCGACATGCATACTTTGATCCCATCCAGAAACCCTATTATTTATTTATTATTAAAAAAAAAAAACATTTTAAATATTTAGTAAAATTAACGATTAAACATCGATTTATAACTCGGCATATAACTACCTTTAAAATTATTTTTAAATACATATGTGAAATTATTTACTATAATGTAAACGATTTATACAAGTTTATGAGTATAACTAATTGAAAAAGAACACACTCACACAAATAATCTTCTGTCTCTTACAAAATTATTATATCGACAGTTCGTATTTCACTTGAGGACTTGATTGTGTTTCATATTTCCTGTTCAAGAAAATGAATAAATATTTACATAAAATAACACAATAATGGTTAAAAAGCACTTTATCCTTTGTGATATTATTAAGAAAACATGAAAAAAGTCGATATTGTAGTTAGTTAGTTCAAGTCTCTCTCCTAAGGATCTTAATTAAACTATAAAAGCAGTTTTCAATAATAAATATATATATTTAAATAGCAAGCTATAAAGTTTTTGTTTCCGCGGATTTTGAATCAGAATCACCCATTTTATAAGCAATTAACCTGTGCATTGTAACAAAGTTAAAGACCTCTTACCATAAGATAAATTTAAATATTCCAACTACATAATCTTTAAATATATTTTCCAATACGTAAGGGTGAAAACAGAGGGGTGGGCATCGTTACTCAAAAAGTAGTTCCATATCGTTACTCCAAGTTACCTGGAAAAAGTAGCGTAAGCATCGTTAATTTGTTTGATGAAAAGAAGCGCCGTTACTCCCTTACTTTTTACCCCTCTCACTCAAGATCTCTCCACTTTCTTTTTGCTCCACTTAACATCCTCTAAAAAACATACCCCTCTCAACCACAGTCTTTTCCCTTACTTTGTTCCTTTCTGCTCCCCTAAACTTCTTCAATTTCGCCATACACGGTCTTCCCATTCACAACTTTCCTACTACACTCTGCATTCATCCGTTCCTTTCATCCAACATGTATACTAAATATTTAAAACCCAGACACTTGTTCCAGCTGCTCATCTAGGCATAACTTCACACCAGGACTGTCCTCACTCACAAACCATATAACTCACTTCCATTCATGTTTCCCTTCAAAACACTTCCTGCACACCCTGCCAAATCTTCTACCAATCCTCTTCAAACTCTCTCCGCATATAATAGGTACATCCTCCACGCTTTTCCATTCTCTATCATTCTAACTGAGACGTGGAGTCGGAAAGTCGGGGAGTTTGGTAAATTTTGAAGAGTGGATGGTGTCGGAGCGAGTTGCACGAAGAGGGTGGAAATTCTTGAACAACCCACAACCTGATTCTAACACCATCCCCTGCCATCCCAATCTCTAATTCTTTCATAATACAAATTGAATAGCCAAGAAGACATAGTACATCCCTGCCTCCGCTACTAATATTAAAACAATCACTTTCAACCCCATATATTCTACACACTTCATTATCGTCATATATACTTTTGATTCCATTCAGAAGCTTACCACCAACACCATATATCAATAACACCTGCCAAAGAGCTTCCGTATTAATCATGTCATACGCCTGTTTGTAAATACAAAACTAAATACAATTTACCTTCCTCCTCCCTCATTTTCTATTTTTTTTCAATGTAAAGATTTGATCCACACATTCTCTACCTTGTTCTCACAACAGCCAGTCCTCGACGCATTCTTTTTTTTTTTTTCACAAAATATATAACATCTTCCCTACTACACTTAATAAACTAATTTCCCTATAATTTCTATAATTGATATAATGGTACCATTACTGCTCTCCTCCAATCCTCGGAACTATAAGCCTCCATAAGCATTTTATACAACTTCCAACTAATCAATCACCATCTCTGCCTCCATTCTTACCATTTCACCGGTAATTTCATCTATACCGCATTTATCATTCTTTTTCCGTTTAACTTTTCGCTCTACATTACTCTCCTCCTTAATGACCACGTCCCAAAAATTTATTCCTTGTACCATCAAACCCACACATTCATTAATGTTGAGTGTTCTAACTGTTCCACATTCATTTCATCAGTTACTAAAGCACCATCCATATTCATTATTCTATAAATTCCTCTTATATATATATCTTATATATATATATATATATATATATATATATATATATATATATATATATATATATATATATATATATATATATATATAAGTATATAAATATATTATAAAAGGATTTTTTTAGCTTGATCGGGGTGGTCAATTGACTATCAACATTAAGTCGAACAAAATGTAGCGGACTCAAGAAAATGATTAAATAATTACATAAAATAACACAATAATGGTTAAAAAGCACTTTATCCTTTGATATATTTTCCAGTACGTAAGGGTGAAAACAGATATGCCTTGGATCGGAAAATTGTACAGAAAAAGTAGTTGCCTGTTGTGTGTATTAAAACAAGTCACATGAGCAAAGGAAGTATAGAACGAGAGTTCAAAAGAGCAATTTCCGTTGTAAAACCGATAGTATAATTAAAGTGCTGCACCAGTTATTGGCCAGAAAGATATTGTAGAAAACTTGAGAGCGGATAGAGCTGATAAGACAAAATCCCCGACTCTAATCTTTAAATGGGAGTATTCCAGTGTAAATGCAACATTCTATGTGTACTCCATACAAGTGTAGATGACTTTTCTGTGCAGAGCAGAGCAAGCAACTGGCAGTGTTATGAAGGCGCGTGAGCCATCCTGTGTGTGAGAGAGAGAGAAAAAAAATTTAACCGGTATTAAAAACCGCTACCATTTCTCTGACTGAGCAAGTTAGAAATTCCATAACGATAAGAGGACAGTCATTCCAAGACAACCTCCAAGTATCTGTTGAATGAATGAAGTTCAAAATGAAAATAGGTAATGTATGGTGGTGTACATAAACAATGATAGATAGGTAGATCATTAAAAAAATGTAGGAAAATAATAGTGAATAGACTAGAACCCTGAGGAGTACCCCTATTCATAGATTTAACAGATCTATGGTGGCTAAAAAAAAAAAAAAAAAAAAAAAAAAAAAAAAAAAAAAAAAAAAAAAAAAAAACAGGAATGTAAAGTACCTAAAAAGGGAAATTTAAAAATCAAAGCTTTGTGGCAGATTACTTCAAAAACTTTCAATATGACCAGCGCTACAAATAATTTCCCACTTCTAAGGGAAGTATCATCATCTTCCTTTTTTCCCCCCAAGACTGGGGGTAAGGTGCGTGACATGCATCGGAAAAGAGAAGTAATAGAAGAATATGACAAGTCGAAAAGAAAGCCAAGCCTTACCGCCCCCTCTATACCTATTTGTGTGAACCGCAGCCAGAAAATCCACCCTAGAGCTTCACGTGGACCGCGACGGACCATCACTATGGCATATCGTCAGCATATACCTGGACCAGAGATAGGCCACAACTTCTGCCAACCCAATTCACAAACACCACTTCCCAACACTACGCAATTAGTTAATACTTCCATGCAATTTCAACGTAATTTATTCTTGCCACATATAATACACAATAGTTCTCCACAACAAAATGAACTAACTAATGGTCCATTTCTTCCTCATCAAGAAATATTAAAACGCAAACACTGACAAGCAGAATTTTACTCTTAACGAGGTTTACTTTCAAACCCCTCCTCAATTGCCAAATCTCTACCAATCCTTTCAAACCCTCTCAGATTCGCCACACAAACCAAATTATCCGCATATAGGCAGATCACCTCCATTCTCCACTGACTCAGCCACCTATTTCTGCTACCCCCCCATCTCTAATTTTCATAACCCCACCCATACAATTGAATAATCAAGGCGATATCACATTGCTATCACACTACATTATTAAACTAACTACTACTTACTTTCGGCATTTATTTCACATCCCTTTGCAACATTTTGGATACTTTTTAAGTTGCATTCAGAAGCCTACCACCACCTATATTACTAACACCTGCCATAGAGCTTTCCTATTAATCCTAATATACGCCTGTTGTAAAATCCATAAAACCTAAATGTAATTTATTCTTTTCTCCCTCATTTTCTAAATCACTTGTTTCAATGTATTTGATCCACATCCTCTACCACTCCTAACTCTTCATCAATCAGTCCTTCAGTCACTGACGCACTTCTTGACTCAAAAAATAATTAGCATACATTTTCCCCTAATAACCAATTCCCACACCCTACAGTTCATAACCCTATATAAGGGTGCTATCACTCTCCCTCAAATATATATATATATATATATATATATATATATATATATATATATATATATATATATATATATATATATATATATATATATATATATATATATATATATATATATATATATATATATATAATACTGAACAATAACTTTTAACAAGAATTTTTATTTATGTTTATGAATAACAAAGATCAGTAAAAAAAATTACAGGGTATGTTAACTAGACCACTTAAACCATACTTTATTACAAAATTTCCATAACGAGTCAAAAATTATAACAAACAAACTTAACTGAAATAACTAGGAAAAATAAATAGTGACTAATAATAATTAAAATAATAATAATAATAATAATAATAATAATAATAATAATAATAATAATAATAATAAATTTTAAATAACAAGTACAATGCTAATAATTCGCCCTTAGGTTTTGTTCTGTTGTAGTAGAAGAGTTGACAGTGGAGATGCAAGTTCTAAAATAGTTTCCAAGTCTTTCTGCTTATATATAAAAAAAAATATCGAACAGCAGCAGCCTTTAAGAAGACCCTTACATTGACGAGATACCACAGTAGGGGTCTATCGCGTTGTGAAATCTTAGGGAGGATTTTTTTTGCTGCGAATGACTCGCACTTATGGGAATGGGAGGGTAGCTTTCCTTTACAATTACCTTATGTTCTTCAATTTAAATATCTGTTTTCCGGGGTATGCTGCTCACCTCATCCCAATTTTGGGTCATAGGTAAAGATAGAAAAAAAAAAAATAATAATAATAATAATAATAATAATAATAATAATAATAATAATAATAATAATAATAATAATAATAATAATAATAATAATAATATAATAATAATAATAATAATAATAATAATAAAGAGTGCGTCGAGTGACTGAGGGACTGATTGGTGAAGAACAAGGTGCGTTTAGGAGTGGTAGAGGATGTGTGGATCAAATCTTTACATTGAAACAAATGATTGAGAAAATGAGGGAGAAGAAGAATTAATTATATTTAGGTTTTATGGATTTACAACAGGCGTATGATAGAGTTAATAGGAAGCTTTATGGCAGTGATATATGGTGTTGGTGGTATTTGAATGGTACATATGACGATAGTGAAGCGTAAAAGAATAAATGGTGTCAATGGTGATTGGTTTTAGGATTAATGAGACATTGTAAGTATAGTCTCCTTATTCAATGTGTATATGGATGGGGATATGAAAGAAATTGAGGTGGGGATGGCAGGAAATAGGTGTTAGAATGATGGAGAATGGACAGGAGTGGAGGGTGCCCTACCTATTATGCGGATGATGTGGTTGTGTGTGGCGAGTCTGAAGAGAGTTTGAGAGGATTGGTGGAGATTTGGCAGGGTATGTAAAAGGAGGGGTCTGAGTAAACGTAGAAAAGAGTAAGGTTATGGTTGTGAGTGAGGACAGTCCTGTGAAGTTATGTTAGATGATGAGCAGCTGGAGCAAGTGTCTGAGCTTAACATTTAGCATGTGTTAATGAGAAGGAATGGATGACAGAGTGGCAGGAAAGCTGTGAATGGAGGGAAGGTGGCTGGTGCAATTAAATCAATGGTGGATGTAAAGGTAAGTCTTGAGTGCGATAGAGTCTTACATGAGGGTATAAAGAAAGCACGAAAAGCAGTGGACACTGGAATAAGAAGTAGGATCTAATGTCTTAGATGGACAGAAGTAGGTGGAAAAGAATAGTGGAGGGGAATGAATGAAAGGAAGAAATGAGAGAATGGAGATGGAAGGAAGGAAAGTGGAAGGAATGAAATGGAAAGAGCAGTGGATGGAACTGAATGAAGAGTGGATGGATGGAATGAAGGAGAGAAATGGAAGGAGGTGAGAATAGTGGAGGAATGGTGGAAAGGAAGGGGTTTAATGGAAGGGGGGACTTTAATGACGATTTACCATAGTGAGGGTCCACCGCGGTCCCAATGAAACTCTAGGGTGGATTTTTCTGTCTGTGACGAGCTCTAACTAATTAATGGTACAGAGGGGGGGTGGCATGGGCTTTTCGACGTTTGTCATGTTCTCCTACTTTTTCTTTTCCGATGCTTGTAGCGCACCTTACCCCCAATCTTGGGGCAAAGAGGTAGATGAAGAAAGAAAGAAAGAATAATAATAATAATAATAATAATAATAATAATAATAAATATGCATTATCAGTAACAATCTTAAAATATTTAAGTAAATTTAAAAAAAAAAAAATATAAAAAATAAAAACATCCTCAACATAATATGCTCTAATATTTTCGGTTTTCTTTTCCTCTCCACATTGTCTCACATCCAACATTTCTGAAAAAGAAAAATTCATTTTTTTAAAAATAATTTTATAGTTCATTGCTAATGTTCACATACAAAAGCTAATAAATATATGAGAAAACGAAATTGAAGCAAACCAACAAAAAAAAAAATATATATATATATATATATATATTTTATTTTTCATTTTATATTGAGCAATGATGAGAGAGACAGAAAAATGAGGAAAGAGAGAGAGAGAGAGAGAGAGAGAGAGAGAGAGAGAGAGAGAGAGGAGACAAGAATGGAAGGATAAAATCTATGTCAGTACGAATCTATTACATCTAGGCCTAAAAGTGAAAAAAAAAATTAATTGCTCTTAAAATTGAAGCATATGTGGAGGGTTTAGGTGCTAATTATTGGAATCAAGCAATAATGGTACATAAATAAGAGTAAGGGAGATAAGGAACTATAAGGGAATTATTTTTTTTAGAATTTTAGGAAAGAAATAAGCTTGTATTTTGGTTGAAAAAGTGCGGATTGATTGAGGAACTGATGAACAAGGTGCACTAAGAAGTGGTAGATAATGTGAAGATTAAATTTTTATATAAAAAACAATTGAATGAGGAAATGAAAGAAAAGTAAATTGCATTTAGGTTTTATGGATTTGCAATAGTCGTATGATGGGAGTGGGAACAAAGCTATGTTGCAGACGTTAATGATATATGGTGTTGGGGGTAGGCTTCTAAATGGAATCAAGATTACGTATTACGAAAGAAAGCATTCGCAAAAATAAATGGCTTGGAAAGTGAATGGTTGAAAATAGATAGTGATGTAATGCAGGGATGTGTGGTCTCTATGGTTATTTATTTTGTATATAGATGGGGTGATAAAAGAATTAGAGATAGGGGTATTAGGAGAAGGTGGTAACATGGATGAAGAATAAAAGGACCAAGGGTGGACCTCTATTTATTGTAAAAGTATTAATTTGGTTTTATGTGGTGAATCTGAGGAGAGGCTGATTGGTAGAGGGTTTGGGATGTGTAAAAAAAAAGAGGTTTCATAAATGTAGATAAGAGTAAGGTGATGGTATTGAGCGAAGAGAGTCCACGGTGTGAAGTTATGCTACTGGAACAAGTGTCTGAGCTTAAATATTCAGGATATATGTTGGATGAAAAGGGAATGATGATGCAGAGTGTAGTAGGAAAGCTGTGAATGGTAGAAGGTGGCTGGTGCAATTAAATCATTGAAGGATGTAAAGGGACTAAGTCTTGAGTACGATAGGGTTTTTTATATGTTGTTACTTGTTAATGTATAGTTGTGAAACTATGGTCTGAATAAGAGGTATAGATCAAGTTCAACTTGTTCAGATGGACAATCTGTGGGGTGAGCTAGGTGTGAGAAGAATTGATAAAATAAGGAAAGAACGCATTAGCGAGTTGTGTGATGTGAAGAAAGGCGTAAATGAGAGAATAAAAGAGAGTAATTGGATGGTTTGGTCATGTGGAAAGATGGATGATAGTCGGTTAATTAAGAGTATAGCGGTGACTGTGCTGGGAATCAACCAACTGAGAGACAAAAAAAATGGATTGAGTCAGTAAAGGAACACCTGAAGGAGGAATATGAGTTTGGTGAGGCAAGAATAGAAGGGAATAACAGGAGTGAAATACCGAGTGCAAGGAGGCGGTGGTTGTATTTTGGCTCCAACGAACCCCACATGACCAGCAAGGCACCATGACTACTTGCCAGAATGCGACGCGTTCTCACTTAAAGGTATAGTGTTGGGCCACTGCGTTTTGTTCTTTCTACTGTTCCGGTGCATAACTCACCCCCCCAATCTGGGGGGATAGAAGGTAGAAGGTTGTTAAGTTTATATATATATATATATATATATATATATATATATATATATATATATATATATATATATATATAGTATATATATATATATATATATATATATATATATATATATATATATATATATATATATATATATATTTGTGATAAATACACCGTTTTAATGGCAAATTCTAATCTAGGAGGGGGATGTAAAAAATATAATGTTTTATTTATATACATATATATATATATATATACTACATATATATATATATATATATATATATATATGTGATATATATATATATATATGGTGCTGGTGGTATTTCTGAATGGAATCAAAAGTGCTGCATGACGATAGTGAAGCAAGAATAAATGCTACCGGTGATTGGTTTAGGATGCCGAGGAGACAGGGTCAGTTATGTCCCTTGGTTATTCAATGTGCATATGGATGGGGTTATGAATGGAGGTGGGGATGGCAAGTTAGAAATGATGGAGAATGGACAGGAGGAGGGTGCCTCACCCATTATATGTGTGGATGGATTTGGTTCCGTGTATGAATCTGAAGAGAGTTTGGAGAGGACTGTAGAGATTTGGCAGGGTGCAGGTTTAAACGTAGATAGACACCAGGAGGTTGAGAAATTATTTAGGTATGTGTTGATGAGGAAGGGAACGGATGATGCAGTGGTGAAAGTTAGAATGTTATGCACAGGACAATTGTTTGAGTGCACCCGGTAGACAGTTACCTGGTGTTATTGTATGGTAGTGATCAATAGCATCCAATGTACTACAGTAGTGCATTGAAAGGGTAACGAGACATGTTAACATGTGAGGATGTCGAAACCGGTTAAGCGGATGCGGGAGAGCAAAGACTGAGAGTTCAGTTCGGTATCAGGCGATGATACGGGTTGGTATAGGTATAGACCACTCCACACTGATAGATAGTTTATTTTCTAAATTATATTCTCACTAATATCGGTACAGATTTCTTGTCATCGATGTTCAAGTAAAGAAAATAAAAGAAGAAGAAGAAGATATATAGTGTATATATATATATATATATACATATATATATATATATATATATATATATATATATATATATATATATATATATATATATATATATATATATATATATATATATATATATATATATATATATATTATGTAGGGAAGTATTTCTAGAGATGAACCAATATAAGAAAACAAAGATAAGGAAAATCGTCGATAATGAAGGTTAATAACGTATTATATATTTTTTTCTAAAGCTTGTGTTTTCCTTTCATATTGGTTTAAAAGTGTTATTTCGACACTCCAGAACAAAATGATACGTCAATGTTAAATCACCGTTGATATCATTGAAGACCATACTACGACTTATTTTGCGGGAATTACAGATGTAATAACGATAATTAGGCTTCGTTCGACGAGGGATCGATGTTTTATGTTGTAGGGTTAGTCTATCACAGCCTAGAAGCAATTAGATGAGAAGTTGATTCTTAGAGCATGAAAGCACATATTTTAGGCATGAAGCCAGATAGTCAGATATTGCGTGAATATGAAATTATATTGTATCATATCGTATAACATTATACACACACAAACTTTCATGTTGTCTCTTTATTGCAATAGCATTTCAAATTCCGAAATAATGTTTAGCTCATTGACCAAATTGCCGATGGCTTACAATAAGTGAAAAAATATAATTTTTTTTCATATTTTCAACCTTCTTTTGAACCCTATGTTTTATCCTGATATTGCTGCGCAGCTGTCGTACCCTGACCAACGAATAGACTCGGATCCAAACCTTCTTTTTCAATCTTTTCTGGTACGGTCTAAGAACTTCAAGAACTTCAAACGAAATTCTTTTCTCGAACAGAAATTTTTAAGAATCGAAAACCTTCATCCTATATAGATAACATTCGTTGCCTGACAATCCGCAGTTTCATCTGCCAATATGGAGTAGATACAAAAATTTTTTAAGCAAACTGCAAGGACAAACATGTTTTTTTTTATGATAATTCCACAAATTGATCAATTCATTTTGAATCATCGGAAACTTCCAGACGGGATTCTTCTGAATATGTTCTTTCAATTCCACATCACCGCATTCTATTCGCAGCTTAATCAGATCTTCAAAAATTCCCTCATGCAGGTCTTTACCTCTTAAAAATAAGTCATGGGTTTCGGCGAAAATTATGGTCTTCAAAATTGCTGTAATATTTCTTTTATTTTCTGCAATTATTTTTTGATGTGTTGTCTGCAGCTGAATATCAACGGGTACGCTTTCAGTGATTGATTTAACAGCTTTGGCAGCCGCCAAATGCTATCGACATACTGAGAGTTCTAGCGGAGAATAATGTCAGAAGAAGCCAGCTGTATAAAAGCACAAAGCTAGTTGACTTTAAGCCAATATGAAAAGGAAAACACATTAAAACTTTAGAAAAAATTATATATAATACGTTATTAATTAGTAATTACTACTTCATTATCTATCGATTGATGTATTTTTTTCAGTTTTTCTACTAATAAACCCTTAAAAACGTCGTCTGACAAACATATAAGGTTCGTAATTTTTTTTCGCCAAGATTTAGGGGAATATGCCCCCCCCCCGCACCACCCTGCCTACGCCATATATATATATATATATATATATATATATATATATATATATATATATATATATATATATATATATATATATATATATATATATATATATATATATATATATATATATATATATATATATATATATATATATATATATATATATATATATATATATATATATATCTTCTCTTCTTCTCTTTATTTTCCTCTTTGCCCCAAGACTGGGGGAAGGTGCGTGTCATGCATCGAAAAAGAAAAAGCAGAAGAATATGACAATAAAAGTCGAAAAGAAAGCCCAGCTCTACCGCCCCCTCTGTACCCATATTAATTAGTGAGAACTCGTCACAGACAGAAAATCCACCCTAGAGCTTCATGGGACCGCGACGGACCCTCACTATGGTAAATCGTCAGTGTAAGGGTTCATCCCTTGGGCCAGGTGAGCAACCATGCCCCCATACAAAACCCAGCCATTCTCTCCTATCATGCACCTTTTATTCTCGCCTCTACCAAACTCACATTTCTCTCCCTTCAGACAACATTTGTTCACTGACTCAATCCACTCTCTTTCGGTCTCCCCAGCCGGTCGGTTCCCTAACACTTCCACTATACATCCGCTTTCTAACCAACCGATCTATCATTCATCCTTCCACTACGACCGCCAAAACCATCCCAACATACTTATTTATTCTCTCTATTTACCCCTTTCTTCACACCACAACTCTCTAATACTGCTCATTCCTCATTTTACAATTTTTTCACACCCCAGTACGCTCCCCTAAGATTTCATTCATCTGAACACATTGAACTTTAGATCTATACTTCTTATTCCAGACCATAGTCTCACTAAAATACAATAACACAGGTAACAACATACCTCTCTGCGTAAGACTTCTAGCGCACTCAAGACTTAGTCCTTTTGCTATTCACCAACGATTTAATTCGTAATTCAGCAACTGTCCTCACTCACAACCATAACCTTACTCTTATCTACACTCTGCATCATCCGTTCCCTTCTCATCCAACACATACCCTAAATATTTAAAACTCAGACACTTGTCTCCAGCTGCTCATCATCTAACATAATTTCACACACTGAGGACTGTCCTCACAACCACATATATTACTTTTATCATTGCCTACTTCTTCAAACCCTCTCCTTACATGTACCCTGCCAAATCTCTACCAACTTCTCTCAAACTCTCTTCAGATTCGCCACACAGAACCAAATCATCCACATATACGGTAGGCACCCTCCACCCCTGTCCATTCTCCATCATCTCTAACACCACTTCCTGCCATCCCCACCTCAATTTCTTCATAACCCCATCCATATATATACACAAATTGAATAACCAAGGAGACATAACACAACCCTGTCTCACTCCGCTATTAATCCTAAACCAATCACCATTGACACCATTTATTCTTACACACGCTTCACTATCGTCATACATACTTTTGATTCCATTCAGAAGCCTACCACCAACACCATATATATATATATATATATATATATATATATATATATATATATATATATATATATATATATATATATATATATATATATATATATATATAAAATATATTTATATTTTTTCTTCCCTATATCGGATTTTAGGGCTCTGCCCGTGAGCGGTGGTGTTTATCTGTAATATATATATATATATATATATATATATATATATATATATATATATATATATATATATATATATATATATATATATATATATATATATATATATATATATATATATATATATATATATATATATATATAAACTTAACCTTTTTTTCTACCTTTCTATCCCCAGATTGGGGTGAGGTTCTTACCCAGCACCGGAACAGAAGAACAAAACGCGAGAAAAGCCTCTTTTATACTCCTTTTCCTTTAAGGGAGAACGCGTCGCATTCTGAAAATCTCCGACAGCTCACTGTGGTATGTCGTCCATGTGGGGTTCGTCCCCTGGGCAAAGCCCACAACCATACCCCCTCACAACACTCCGCCATTCACTCCTGTTATTCACTTCTATTCTTGCCTCTACCAAACTCATATTCCTCCCCTTCAGGCATTCCTTTACTGACTATATGCACTTTTTTTTTGTCTCTCAGTTGGTTGATTCCCAGCACAGTCACCGCTATACATCCCCTTAACCAACCGACTATCATCCATCTTTTCCACATGACCAAACCAACTCAATTACTCTCGTTTATTCTCTCATTTACGCCTTTCTTCACATCACACAACTCGCTAATGCGTTCATTCCTTATTTTATCAATTCTTCTCACACCTAGCTCACCCCTAAGATTGTCCATCTGAACAAATTGTACCTTAGATCTAAACCTCTTATTCCAGACCATAGTTTCACAACTATACATTAACAAGTAACAACATATAATCGTGAAAAACCCTATCGTACTCAAGACTTAGTCTCTTTACATTCACCAATGATTTAATTGCACCAACCACCTTCCTACCATTCACAGCTTTCCTACTACACTCTGCATCATCCATTCCCATTTCATCCATCATATATCCTGAATATTTAAACTCTGATACATGTTCCAGTTGCTTACCATCTAACATTTCACACCGTGGACTCTCTTCGCTCAATACCATCACCTTACTCTTATCTACATTTACTTCAAACCTCTCTTTTTTTTACACACTCCCAAACCCCTCTACCAATCCTCTCAACCTCTCCTCAGATTCACCACATAAAACCAAATTATCTGCACACAATAAGCAGGTCACCCTTTGATCCTTTTTATTCTCCATCATGCTAACACCTTTCCCTAACACCCCTATCTCTAATTCTTTTATCACCAAATCTGTATACGAAATAAATAACCATGGAGACCCCATATTCCTGCCTTACATCACTATTAATTTCAAACCATTCACTTTCCAAGCCATTTATTCTTGCAAATGCTTTCTATCGACATACGTACTCGTGATTCCATTCAGAAGCCTACCATCAATACCATATATCATTAACGTCTGCTACATAGCTTTGTTACTACTCCTAGCATACGACTATTGCAAGTCCATGAAACAATTTTTTTTCCTTTCATTTCCTCATTCATTTGCTTTTTATGCGAAAATTTAATCCATAATCTACCACTTCTTAGTGCACCTTGTTCATCAGTTCCTCAATCACTCCACTTTTTCAACCAAAATACAAGCTTATATCTTTCCTACAATACTCAAAAAAACTAATTCCTTTATAGTTCCTTATCTTCCTTACTCTTATATAAGTACCATTACTGCTTTATTCCAATAATTCGGACCTATACCCCCACATATGATTTAATTTTAAGAGCAATTAATTTTTTTTTCACTTTTAAGCCTAGATGTAATAGATTCGTACGGAAATATATTTTTAGGTAGTACCCAAGAAAATTTTGTGACCACTGGTTTAGACCATGCCTAATTAATATGATTAGGTCAGTAAAATATAATTCCCCTTTAAATGAAATTTATAAAAGTGAAAAGCGCTGGTAAAAAGTTTATTTTGTTTTATTATTTTAAAGTTTAAGTGGATTTTATATATATATATATACTGGTATATATATATATATATATATATATATATATATATATATATATATATATATATATATATATATATAGAGAGAGAGAAAGTATATATATATATATATATATATATATATATATATATATATATATATATATATATATATATATATATAAAAAAAAATAAAATAAATACTATAAAAAAAAAAAAAAAATATATATATATATATATATATATATATATATATATATATATATATATATATATATATATATATATATATATATATATATATATATATATTTTTTTTTTTTTTTTTTTTTTTTTTTGCCTGTATTGGTTATTCAATTTTTCGTTTTCTCATATATTTATTAGCTTTTGTATGTGAACATTAGCAATGAACTATAAAATTATTTTTAAAAAAATGAATTTTTCTTTTTCAGAAATGTTGGATGTGAGACAATGTGGAGAGGAAAAGAAAACCGAAAATATTAGAGCATATTATGTTGAGGATGTTTTTATTTTTTTTAAATTTTTTTTAAATTTACGTAAATATTTTAAGATTGTTATTTATAATTCATATTTATTATCATTATTATTACATTATTATTATTCTTGTTTTTCATTTCTTTCTTCTTCACTAATTCTTTGGCCCTCAAGATTGGGAGTAAGGTGCGCCACAAGCATCGGAAAAGAAAAGCAGTAGGAGAACATGACAAACGTCGAAAAGAAAGCCCAGCCTTACCGCCCCCTCTGTACCATTAATTAGTGAGAGCTCGTCACAGACAGAAAATCCACCTAGTGAGCATCATGGGACCGCGCGGGACGACCCTCACTATGGTAAATCGTCAATGGAAGGGTTCATCCCTTGGCCAAAGTGGGCCAACCATGCCCCCCCCATACAAAACCCCGCCATTTCTACTATCACGCACCTGCCCCGCCTCTACAAACTCAAGGTTTCTCTCCTTCCAGACATTCCGTTCACCGAGTAATCCACTTTCTCTTCGGTCTCCCAGCCGGTCGGTTCCCAACCACAGAATCACCCCCATACATCCGATTGTCCAATCTTCTTGCATTCATCCTTTCCACATGACCAAACCATCTCAACATAATTTCATTTATTTTACCCTCTCATTTACCCCTTTCTTCACACCACACAACTCTCTAATACGTTCATTCTCATTTTTTATTTTCACACCTAGCATGCCCCTAAGATTGTCCATCTGGAACACATTGAACTTTAGATCTGCAAATTTTATTCCAGACCATAGTCTCACTACCATACAATAACACAGGTAACAACATACCGCCATAATTCCTAGCGCACTCAAGACTTAGTCCCTTTACATTCACCAACGATTTAGTTGTGGACCAGCCACCTTCCTGCCATTCACAACTTTTCCTGCTACACTCTGCATCATCCGTTCCTCATCCAACACATACCCTAAATATTTAAAAACTCAGACAGTCTGCTCCAGCTGCTTATCATCTAACATAACTTCACACTGAGGATTGTCATCCACAACCATAACCTTACTCTTTCTACGTTTACTTTCAGACCCTCCTTTACATACTCCTGCCAAATTCTCCACTCAATCCTTCTTCTCAAACTTCTTCAGAGACTCGCCACACAGAACCACATCATCCGCATACAATAGGTAGGCACCCTCCACTCCTAATCCATTCTCCATCATTCTAACATCATTTCCTGCCATCCCACCTCGAATTCCTTTCATAACCCCATCCATATACACATTGAATAACCAAGGCGACATAACACAAACCCTGTCTCACTCTGCCATTAACTTAAACCAATCACCCGCTTGACACCCATTTATTCTACACACGCTTCAGCTATACTATCGTCATACATACTTTTGATTCCACTAGAAGCCTACCACCAACCAACACCATTTATCACTAATACCTGCCATAAAGCTTCCCCTATTAACTCTATCATACGCCTGTTAAAATCCA
This sequence comes from Trachelipus rathkii, assembly GCA_015478945.1. Taxonomy (NCBI): domain Eukaryota; kingdom Metazoa; phylum Arthropoda; class Malacostraca; order Isopoda; family Trachelipodidae; genus Trachelipus; species Trachelipus rathkii. The sequence continues at coordinate 11,486 of JABUQX010073805.1, read as the reverse complement.
TATATAAAACCTAAATATAATTAATTCTTCTTCTTCCTCATTTTCTCAATCATTTGTTTCAATGTAAAGATTTGATCCACACATCCTCTACCACTCCTAAACGCACCTTGTTCTTCACCAATCAGTCCCTCAGTCACCTCGACGCATCCCCCTTTACATATTATTATTATTATTACATATACATCTTTATTATTATTATTATTATTATTACATATTATTATTACATATTATTATTACATATATATATATATATATATATATATATATTATTTTTCTATCTTTACCTATGACCCAAAATTGGGATGAGGTGAGCAGCATACACCGGAAAACAGATATTTAAATTGAAGAACATAAGGTAATTGTAAAGGAAAGCTACCCTCCCATTCCCATAAGTGAGAGCCATTCGCAGCAAAAAAAATCCTCCCTAAGATTTCACAACGCGATAGACCCCCACTGTGGTATCTCGTCAATGTAAGGGTCTTCTTAAAGGCTGCTGCTGTTCGATATTTTTTTTATATATAAGCAGAAAGACTTGGAAACTATTTTAGAACTTGCATCTCCACTGTCAACTCTTCTACTACAACAGAACAAAACCTAAGGGCGAATTATCAATCATTTCTTGAATTATTAGCATTGTACTTGTTATTTAAAATTTATTATTATTATTATTATTATTATTATTATTATTATTATTATTATTATTATTATTTTAATTTTAATTATTATTAGTCACTATTTATTTTTCCTAGTTATTTCAGTTAAGTTTGTTTGTTATAATTTTTGACTCGTTATGGAAATTTTGTAATAAAGTATGGTTTAAGTGGTCTAGTTAACATACCCTGTAATTTTTTTTACTGATCTTTGTTATTCATAAACATAAATAAAAATTCTTGTTAAAAGTTATTGTTCAGTATTATATATATATATATATATATATATATATATATATATATATATATATATATATATATATATATATATATATATATATAGTGAAAGAGAAAGAGAGAGAGAGAGAGTATATATAGAGATGAGGAAAGAAGAAATGAGAGAAACAGTGGAATGGAATGAAGGATGGAAATGGAGGCAGATGAAGGAAGAGGTGGACTGGATTGAGGAAAGTGGATCAATGGAAAGATGGAAATGTGGATGGAAATGGAAGATGGAAATGGAAGGGTGGACAGGGAAAGTGGTGGCAGGGAATGGAATAAATGGAAGGATGGGTTTAATATTAATAGCGGAGGAGGCAGGGATGGGTTATCTCCTGCCATTCAATCAGCACGGTGGGCAGAGCACCAGATGGGGGGTGGCAGGAAATGGTGTTAGAATGATGGAGAAATGGAAGAGAGTACCTATTATATGTGGATAATTTGGTTTTGTGTGGTGAATCTGGAGAGAGTTTGAGAGGATTGGTAGAGATTTGCAGGTGTGCAAAAGGAGGGCTCTGGAAAGCAACGTAGATGTGGGAGTGGGGCGGTTAAGGGGAAGGTGAGGTTCTGAGTTTAAATATTTAGGATATATGTTGGATGAAAATGGGAAACGAATGATGCAGAGGTAGTATGAAAGCTAGAATGGCAGGGAAGGGAAGAAAAATTAAACTGTTAGGATGTAAAGGACAAAGTCTTGGAGGTGCTATGGTCTGAGGGTATGTTGTTACCTTTGTTAATGTATAGTGGTGTGAGACTGGTCTGGAATGAGAGGTATGGATCTAAAGTCAATGTGTTCAGATGGACAATATTAAGGGCGTGATGTTAGGTGTGAAAAGAATTTATAAAATGAGGAATGAATGTATTATATTGTTGTGTGGTGTGAAGAAAGTGGTAAAGGAGAGAATAAATGAAATTACGTTGAGGTGGTTTGGTCATGGAAAGGATGAATGACAGTCGGTTGGTCAAGCGGAGATGTATAGTGGTGTGTTGGGAATCGATCGGCTGTGAGACAGTGGATTAAGTCGGTAAAGGAATGTATGGAGGAGAGAAATGTGAGTGGTTATCAGGGATGAACGTGGGGTTTTGTGAGGGTGGTTGTGGCCTGTCTGGTCCAGGGGATGAACTTCTATACTCTGACGATATGCCATAGTGATGGTCCGTCGCGGTCCGTGAAGCTCTAGGTGGATTTTCTGACCGCGACGAGTTCTCACACTAATAGGTATAGAGGGGCGGTAAGAAGTTGACTTGTCATATTCTTCTATTACTTCTATTTTCCTTTTCCGATGCATAACACGCACCTTACCCCAGTCTGTGGGGAATTAAGACGATATACTTCCCTTAGAAGTGGGAAATTATTTGTAGCGCTGGTCATATTGAAAGTTTTTGAAGTAATCTGCCACAAAGCTTTGATTTTTAAATTTCCCTTTTTAGGTACTTTACATTCCTGTTTTTTTTTTTTTTTTTTTTTTTTTTTTTTTTTTTTTTTTTTTTTTTTTTTTGTCCTAGAAAGCCACCATTGATCTGTTAAATCTATGAATAGGGGTACTCCTCAGGGTTCTAGTCTATTCACTATTATTTTCCTACATTTTTTTAATGATCTACCTATCTATCATTGTTTATGTACACCACCATACATTACCTATTTTCATTTTGAACTTCATTCATTCAACAGATACTTGGAGGTTGTCTTGGAATGACTGTCAAGAAACGCGGAGTCTGTAGAGATTTTATCAAAAATGTTTTTAATACTGCGAAATTTTTGCATCACGATGCTTCGTCGATGGCTCACGCGCCTTCATAACACTGCCAGTTGCTTGCTCTGCTCTGCACAGAAAAGTCATCTACACTTGTATGGAGTACACATAGAATGTTGCATTTACACTGGAATACTCCCATTTAAAGATTAGAGTCGGGGATTTTGTCTTATCAGCTCTATCCGCTCTCAAGTTTTCTACAATATCTTTCTGGCCAATAACTGGTGCAGCACTTTAATTATACTATCGTTTTTACAACGGAAATTGCTCTTTTGAACTCTCGTTCTATACTTCCTTTGCTCATGTGACTTGTGTTAATACACACAACAGGCAACTACTTTTTCTGTACAGTTTTCCGATCCAAGGCATATCTGTTTTCACCCTTACGTACTGGAAAATATATCAAAGGATAAAGTGCTTTTTAACCATTATTGTGTTATTTTTCTTTCATGTAACGCTCCGAATAAGTCCTATTTTTTCTCCGTTACTGTAGTCCTACATTTTGTCTGACTTTCTTGAATGTTGATATACAATTGACCACCCAGATCAAGCTAAAAACCTTTTATAATATATATTTATATATAAATATATATATATATATATATATATATATATATATATATATATATATATATATATATATATATATATATATATATATATATGTATAGATATATAAGGAATAAGAGGAATTTGCATAGAATGAATATGGATGGTGCTTTTGTAACTGATGAGAGTGTGGAGGGAACACTTCGAAAATCTGCATAACATTGGCAGTAATGAAGAGGTGATAGTGAATGTGTGGGTTTGATGGTGCAAGGAATAGGTATTTTGGGACATGAGGTCATTAGTAAGGAGGAGGTAATGTGTAGAGCGAGAAAGTTGAAGAATGGTAAATCTGCAGGTATAGATGAAATTAATACCGGTGAAATGATCAAGAATGGAGGAGATGGTGATTGATTGGATTTGGAAGTTGTGTAACAAAAAGTTTATGGAGGGAAACCTGAGGGATTGAGGAGAGTAATAGTACCCTTATATAAGGGTAACTGTAGAAATTATAGGAAATTAGTTTATTAAGTGTAGTAGGGAAGATATATATACTTATATTTTGGCCGAAAGAATGCGTCGAGGGACTGAAGGACTGATTGTGAAGAACAAGGTGGCTTTAAAGTGGTAGAGAATGTGTGGATCAAATCTTTACATTGAAAAAAATGAGAAAATGAGGGAGGAGGAGAATAAATTGTATTTAGTTTTTTTTTTTTTTTTTTTTTTTTTGTATTTGCAAACAGGCGTATGAAATGATTAATACGGAATCTCTTTGCAGGTAAGTATATTGATATATGGTGTTGTGGTAAGCTTCTGAATGGAACCAAAAGTGTATGGTGATAGTAAAGCGTGTGTAAGAATATATGGAGCTGAAAGTGATTGTTTTAAATATTAATAGCGGAAGGAGGCAGGGATGTGCTATGTCTCTTGGTTATTCAATTTGTATATGGATGGGGCTATGAAATATGGAGGTGGGATGGCAGGGGATGGTGTTAGAATCAGGGTTGTGGAGTTGTTTCAAAATTTTTCGACTCCAGACTCCGACTCCACCCTTTTCAAAATTCTTTCTGACTCCGACCTGACACCGACTGACTCCACTCTTCAAATTACCGACCTGACTCGACTCCCACATTCGGTTAGAAATGATGAGAATGGAAAGCGTGGAGGATGCTCTACCATTATATGCGGGAGAGTTTGAGAGGATTGGAGAGAGATTTGGCAGGGTGTGTAAAAGGAGATGTTTGAAAACGTAGATAAGAGTAAGGTTATGGTTGTGAGTGAGGACAGTCCTCGGTGTGAAGTTATGCTAGATGGTGAGCAGCTGGTACAAGTTTTAGTATACATGTTGGATGAAAAGGAACGGATGATGCAGAGTGTAGTAGGAAAGTTGGGACTGGCAACAAGGTGGATGGTGCAATTATATCGTTGGTGGATGCAAAGGAACTAAGTCTTGAGTGCGCTAGGGTCTAATAGGGTATGTTTTTAATAATAATGATAATGTGGAAATTTAATATACACAAACCAATAAATTGCCTAAGATACCACCGTAATGTCATATTGAAAAGCTAAAAGTAACGGAGTAACGGCACTTCGTTACTTTTCCTTTCAAAGAAACGGAATAACGATAACGCAACTACTTTTTTCGAGTAACGGAGTAACGATAACGGAACTACTTTTTTGAGTAACGATGCCCACCTCTGTCTGTTTTCACCCTTACGTATTGGAAAATATATTTAAAGATTATGTAGTTGGAATATTTAAATTTATCTTATGGTAAGGGGTCTTTAACTTTGTTACAATGCACAGGTTAATTGCTTATAAAATGGGTGATTCTGATTCAAAATCCGCGGAAACAAAAACTTTATAGCTTGCTATTTAAATATATATATTTATTATTGAAAACTGCTTTTATAGTTTAATTAAGATCCTTAGGAGAGAGACTTGAACTAACTAACTACAATATCGACTTTTTTCATGTTTTCTTAATAATATCACAAAGGATAAAGTGCTTTTTAACCATTATTGTGTTATTTTATGTAAATATTTAATCATTTTCTTGAGCAGGAAATATGAAACACAATCATTTTCTAGAACAGGTATTATGACCATATCATAGCATTTTAAATATTTTATAGTTAAAAAAAAAATGACCAGAAAATTGGTTGCAGAAAAAAAATTCGCAATGAAAAGTCCTCAAGTGAAATACGAACTGTCGATATAATAATTTTGTAAGAGACAGAAGATTATTTGTGTGAGTGTGTTCTTTTTCAATTAGTTATACTCATAAACTTGTATAAATCGTTTACATTATAGTAAATAATTTCACATATGTATTTAAAAATAATTTTAAAGGTAGTTATATGCCGAGTTATAAATCGATGTTTAATCGTTAATTTTACTAAATATTTAAAAAAAAAATTTTTAATAATAAATAATTAATAGGGTTTCTGGATGGGATCAAAGTATGCATGTCGATATTAAAGCGTCTGTAAGAATTGATGTAGATTGCAAATGGTTTAATATAAATAGTTGAGCGAGGCAGGGATGTTATGCTTTCATGGCTATTTAATTTGTATATGGATGGGATGATAAAGGAATTAAAGGTAGGGGTGGCAGCGGAGGGTGTTAGACTGATGGGGAATGGAAGAGAGGGTGTCCAGCGTTTTGAACGCTGATGATTTGCTTTTGTTTGAAGAATCAGAAAAAATATTGAGGGGTTTGGCAGGGTGTGTAAAAGGAAGGGTTTGAAAGTCGATGTTGATAAGAGTAAGGTGATGGTAGTGAGAAGATCAAGTCATGGTGTGAAATCATGTTGAATGATGAGTAATTGGAACAAGTATCGGAGTTTAAATATTTAAGCTTTATGTTGGATGAAAAAGGAACGGATGATGCAGAATGTAGTAGACAAGTTATAAATGGTTGGAAGGTGGCTGGTGCAATTAAATCCTTGGTAAAAGGAGAGGAACTGTCTGGAGTGCGCTAGGGTTCTTCATGAGGGTATGCTGTTACCGGTGTTAATGTATGGTATCGAAACTAGTTTGTGGAATAAGAGGAAGAAATCTAACATGCAGTCTGTTCAGATGAATAATTTTATGGGCGTGTTAAGTGTGAGAAATGACAAAATAAATGAGCATGTTAGGAAGCTGTGTGGTGTGAGAGAATAAATGAGAGTATATTAAGAAGGTTTGGTAATATGGAAAAGATTGATGATGGTTAGTTAAGTGGATGTATAGAGGTGAGTGTGTTGAGAATCGACCCGCTTGGATAGGCACTTAAGGAAAAATGGATTGAGACGGTAAAGGAGTGTTTGAAGGAAAGAATTGTGAATTTGGTTTAAGTGAGAAGAATGGTGCATAGTAGGAATGAATGGTGAGGTTTCATGAGGAGGACATAATTGTGGACCTGGCCCATAGAACTTGCCCACATGAACGAGACACCACACTCTAGGGTCTGTCATAGTGTTGTGAAACCCTAGGGTGGATTTTTGTCGGTGAAGGACTCGCACTTAAGGGTCATGTATTTCTATTAAATTCTTCGGTTTCCGGTATATATTGTGCCCTCTAAAACCATCTGGGGACATGTTGGGAGGATAAAGAAAGAACAATGAAAATAGCTAAATCTATTTTTCGTCATAATATGTTTCAATTTCACTACAAGCAAAATGGTTTAAATATTAATAGCCCATTTCATTGTAATATAACATATTATCGAAAACAATTTATAGTTGTCATTTGACATTTTTTGGTTAAAATTTCATTTCAAACTTTCATAGAAGTTTTACGAAAATCGTCGGTGGTCGTTTTTTATAACTTCTTTTCATAGACAAATCTTATCAATATTAAATTTAAAGGCCTATTTTTTAAATATTTCTTATATATATATATATATATATATATATTTATAGATAGATATTTATACATATAAATATATATATATATATATATATATATATATATATATATATATATATATATATATATATATATATATATATATATATATATATATATATATATATATATATATATATATATATATATATATATAATATAAAAAGGAAATAAATTTTCATAGCTATGCGAAAAAGGCATCAATTTTCAACCAATTAAAGCATCTGTTACATTCGTTGGGCGGAGCTTATAGCTAAAACTTGTGACGTCTTAGTCAATGTGCAATCTCTCTCTCTACGGAATAACCGTCTTTTGTGACGTATGTGGTTTCCAATTTTTCCTATTAATTGAGCATACTAGTTGATTTTTTTTATACTATGGTAATGCTTGCAAAATCGATGTTCCGAGCTTTTATACGCGATGGTGAGACCGCAAAAGCGGTTATCAATAAGTAATTAATGAAAAAACATTAATTTGATTAATTACTGTTAAAATTATAAATTTGGTACCAAAAGGTAGCAATTTTAAAACTAAACATTACATAAATATTATGTTAACCAAATCAATGTAGTTATTTTATAAAAACAATCAAAAGTTTACATCAGTAACGTCAGGCAACAATTACCTGTTTGAAACTTGTAGTTTTTATTCTTGTAAGGAATTAACTAATAAATTTAGCTTTTTAATTAGATATAATTATCCATTTAGACAATATTCACAAGATTCAGTAAATCATTCTGATCATTTTGATACTAAATTTGGATTTATAGAGCAAATATGAAATTTAGAACATTAAATTTTCAAATTAGAAGAAGTGATAGGTCAAGTTATGACCTCAAAATTTGACCTTCTCGGTCGGGGAGGTTAATTATTCTTATACATACTGAAGGATATGCTAATGCCACCTGATGTATTAAATCCAAGTCCGACACTCTTAAAGTACCGGGTTAATAAGGAAGGGGGGGAAAACTTTCAAATATGAAAATTTCCAAAATTTGAAAGCCTATTTTTAAGAATCAATTCAGATGTTTAGAAATTAAACATAGTATATACATACTTTCAAATTTGACACACATAGCTCAGTATGTATAGAATGACTGAGGAAATTTTGAACTTTTAAAACCTTGGCTGAGTTAAGAAATATATATACCGGTTAAAGCAACAACCTTTTAATTTCCAGACGACAAAAAAAAAAAAATATATATATATATATATATATATATATATATATATATATATATATATATATATATATATATATATATATATATATATATATATATGTGTGTGTGTGTGTGTGTGTGTGTGTGTGTGTGTTTTTGTAGTTCCTTTTGATATTTTAACTTGAAATTTGGCACACACACTCTCTCAGTGTAAGTAGGTGCTTTTGAAGGAAATTTATAAAATGAAAGGGTTTTTTTTAGTCTCTAACCCCATTTTTTAGGGGTTACAGGTAACCCAGGGGTCTCAAACTTGAGACTTTAAATACTAAGAGAGAGGATCAGTATTGTAATTTCAAAGGCAGCCCAATTCATAGCGCTTAAGATACTTGTCAACCGAGAGTCTCCTGTACTTTGGTTTTTTATATGCCTAGTACCGGACCAAATAACAATTTTATACTAATAAATTCTAATTTCTATATATAAATTGATTATTAAAATTAATATTTACAAAGATTTAATAGGAAAAATGATGACCAATGTATTCCAGATTCCTTCAACCACGATCTCAGGTCAACCACTCGCGAATAAATACAATCATCAAAACCCAATAGGAAAACTGGCCACAAGTGGGAAATAAAGTAATTTAAAATAAATAATAAATATATAATATATATATATATATATATATATATATATATATATATATATATATATATATATATATATATATATATATATATATATATATATATATATATATATATATATATATATATATATATATATATATATATATATATATATATATATATATATATATATATATATATATATATATATATATATATATATATATATATACATATTACCAAAAAAAAACACCACTTTGGCATTTCTCGTAAATAACTCCTAATCAACACAAGTTTTTCAACATCTGAAATATAGGTTAAGTGTGTCCAGGTCTAAGGTATAAAACCCTTAAAGGAAATTTGATTTGAGCAATTAGTTTAAATAAAAAAAAAAAAAAAAAAATAAAAAAAAACCAGGAAAACAAAAGAAAATCAGTGGCACACAAAAAACCACCCTTTAAAAAGACCATTTAAATATAGAGATATGTATAATAAATACTATTAAATGCTTTAGGCTGCTTTATATTAAATAATTAAAAAGGAAAAAAAAAAAAAAAAAAAAAGGTACACAAAAAAACACCATGTGTACACAAAAAAACACCATTCTCTATTTGGCCATATATTTATAATATATATATATATATATATACCAGTATATATATATATATATATAATACCTATTTTATATATATATATATATATATATATATATATATATATATATATATATATATATAGGAGGAGGAGGAGAGAGAGAGAAAGGGTTTGATGGATCTGAGAGTTCACATACATATAATTTCAACAGAATGTTTTTTGTGTACCCTTTTTGTTTTTTGCTTTTTTTACTGCAAAAAAAATATTTAACCTATAAAGCAGCCCTAAAACATGTTAATAGTAATTATTATGCATATGCTTACTGATTTTTAGAATAATTGAAAGTGGTTAAAAGTGGTGTTTTTTTGAGTGCCACTGGTGTTTTTTTGAGGTTCACTTTGACAGGTATGTGTGTGTTTTGGGGCTGCATGAAACTTCACCAAATTTGGTATAAAAACGTATGAATGATAGGCATAACATAATTTAATTTGATATTTGCATATTCTGCAAGACTTTTGATGTAATTTTGGCTCAAAGTGACCCCAAAAGTGGCAAAAAATTCATCAATATTTTTCAATTTTTTTGAAAATTTCAAAAAAATTCCTAAAAATCAAAAAATTAAATTTTAATGGTAATAATGCATATTTCTACATATATTTGAGGTATTTACATGATGGTATTCTTAATTTGCTCTAATACAACATATACAGCGAAATACAGAGTGGTGTTTTTTTGTGTTCCCTTTTTGAGCTGTGTTTTTATTAGGTAACATGACTTATATATTTATATATATATATATATATATATATATATATATATATATATATATATATATATATATATATATATATATATATATATATATATATATATATATATATATATATATATATATATATATATATATATATATATATATATATATATATATAAGTGATGGGCGAATCCGATCTCGGATTCGAATCTGAAGGTGCTGGATTCGGATTCGGATTCGAATTAACATTTCCAAACACATGGATTCGGATTCGGATTCGGATTTGAACATTTTTACACATACGGATTCGGGTTCGGAGCTTGATTCCGAACCCGGATTCGAATCCTTGTCTATTTCTTGTAACAAACGGATGTCAAAAAAATCATCAAAATAATAATAATAATAATAAAAAAACGAAAACTTATAAGAGCCAATCAAGATGCATATTTCTATTATTATTGGCTAATCATAACGTCATAGGAGAAATAGAGTTACTCCTGAAACATTGAAAAACCAAAAATTTATAGAGAATATGTTAAAAAAAATTAATTTTAATTTTTTAATATGATGTTATTATGTTAATTATGAAATAGTTAATAAAATGCAATATTTAGTTAATTAACTTTTTAAAAAATTTATAAAAAGGCAAGCTTAAGAATTAAAATTCAATTTTATAGCAGTTAAAGCTTAATAAAATTTATTTAATATATATTTATATATATATATATATATATATATATATATATATATATATATATATATATATATATATATATATATATATATATATATATATATATATATATATATATATATATTAATTAAAATATTAATCTAAAATAAATATAAGTAAATATATGAAAATTAAGATGGAGAGACCATGGAAAGATGGAGGGTCAGTAATGCTATTGTATATGATCTAATTTTAGGGGCAAGCAAAGTTTGAGGGATATATATTATTATTACATATACATACATATTATTATTACATACATATACATATTATATTATTATTATTATATATTACATATACATACATATTATTATTATTATTATTACATATATTATTATTACACCGTAATGTGTATGCATTATTATTATTACATATACATATATATACATATTATTACATATATTGAGGCGGCGCACGAAAAACGCCGAAAAGGTTCCCACCGACAACGCGAAACGGTCAAACAATCCAACCTGATGTCAACCGAACCAGCTGAA
>JABUQX010073804.1:40000-43837 GCA_015478945.1 Trachelipus rathkii | reverse complement strand
CTCTACGACCTCGATAACCCATATAAGGACACCAACATTGTTGTTATACGAATGTTACTTAACACGGCTCCGCAGTGGCTCCAACACCGGTGCCGGAGCCAACTCCTCAGATTCCAATACCAAGTCTTTCTAGAACCTCAACTCTGAATCCTCTCACCAAATTTCAGCTATTACGAACAATTTGATTTTTAAGTGAGGGGGTGGGTCCCCTTTGGGGGGACCCAGTGGGTTGTAAACCTCGTATACAACAAGGATATGCCGCCGTCTAACCCCCCTCCAAAATTTAACCCTATACGATAACTCTAACTACTACTACTACCACTACTCTACTACTACTCTACTAATTAAATAAAATAATAATAATAATAATAATAATAATAATAAATAATAATATAATAATAAAATAATCATAATAATAATAAATAATCTATAAATAATATAATAATAATATATAATAATAATAACTTAGAAGTTACTCGGAGTCGGAGCCGGAATCGGAGTCGGAGTCGGAGCCGGAGTCGGAGCCGGAGTCGGAGCACTAGACACCTCGAAATTGTGATCACTCCGTGATCACAATTTCTTCGACGTAATAATAATAATAATAATGTGTATGTGTGTGTATGTTGCGCACGCGCACAGTATAAAAAATAATTCAAGTGACAGACAAACACAGAAAACCTTCGGTTTGTCTGTTTGTCGAATTGACAGACCTCGGTCTGTCAATCCTCCACATAAGACTAATATTCATCTTTTCCTTCATATCGAAATAGGTTGCCTCGGAAGTGGCCGCTTATACATATAATATTATTATATTATATATATATACCTATATATAATATATATATATAAATTATATAATATTATCTATATATTATATATTAACTTTCGACATCATAATACAACACAACACCACTATACACAAAACATATACAAACTCACCACCACACCAACCAAACACCAACCCACAACCATACTACACACCAACCCAACTACAACATCAACACACAAGAAAACAATCAAAATACCCACAAAGTCGCATACTACCACAGTAAATTAAAGACATTAACGAAGATACAAACCCTACAACTAAAAATACATCACACACCCCAACCAAACAATTATTCTATATATATATATATACCTATATATATATATATAATATATCCCCTATAAAATAATATATATATATAAACTATATAGATATATATATATATGGCCGCATATAAAGAGTTCAGGCCTGTAACTAGAAAACTATAACATTTTACGGAAAATAAAATACATTTTTTGATTTCAGCAAGTAATTTCTCGAAGAAACTTAAAAAAAATTATTTTATTTATTAATAACTACTTAAATATTAGTAAAATCTTAGACCTGAAATAGTGCACGCTCTGATTGACCTTGAAACCTGCATTAATCTCGAATTATTAGTTGTCAAATAGCCATTTTTTTTTTTACGCTTTGGAGAAATATTATTTTTTCTTTTGACATCCTTTTTAGGGGGTTCGACTATACCTTTTTCTTTACTGTGGCATGCTGTCTCAATTTCTTTCACAATTTCCGCATCTAATTCTTGACTTTGGCCAGGAGGACTATAAAATGCCCTATTCTATATGATTTATGAATGTCTTTATTTTATTTTTTATAAAAAGGAATATCTACCCATACTGATTCAACATCATGATTAGTTTTAAAGTCAGTCAATAAACAGATTGAATATTGCTTTTTAATATAAAGCGCCACACACACACACACCCTTCTTTCCTCTACGCTGGTATAAATAAAGTGATATCCGTCTATTTCATATTCCTGTAAAAGGAGTCTCCATATTAATTCTTCATTAACTCATGCCTCAGTTATGCAAATAATGTCTAGATTATCATTTATGATATTACTAATCAGCTCATCTTTTTATTTCTAGGCTATGAGCATTTGTCTAAAAGCATTTGATATTCGAAATGCTGTTATTTTTATTGCTAAAATCATTATTTGAACCTGTAACAACACTAGTTTTATTTATATCACCACTATTACAGTTACCATTGCTATTATTTGTATCCAGATTTAGCCCATCACCCCAACTTTACCTAGTTTTTTGCTGAACAAGTCTCCAAACTGGTGCTGAAAAGCCAAACACCTTTACGACTCAAGTGAACTCCATCTGCTGCAAAAAGATCTTTATCCAGAAATTCTCTCCACAAATCCAAAAACCTAATATTTTCTGAAAAACATAATTTCCTAACCCTTTCATTTACACCCAAAGCCCTACTTCCCCATTCCTGACCTGCACCTAACCTAGGTAAAATCCCTGAAATCATGCACCTTCTTCCACTAGCTTTCATCTTCTGAATCAATCTCCTATAATCTGCTATTAATTCTTCTGACCTTGTTGATGGATCAGGCGTCGGAGCCGAAAAAATTTGCCGGCTCCGCAACCCTGCCTTCCGTTTTAAACTAAATCTTTTTCACCCAAATATCTTTGATTCTCCAGTACTTGATTATGTTCATTAACGAAAGGGCAGGTTACGATTTGGTTTTAGGTATTGGTGGGAAAATAAATAGATTTTATTCATTTGAAGGAAAAAAACACATTTTAGACATTTTGGAGATCTTTTCCTGCAGTTTTTGCCGAAATGACTTGGATCTTGAACTGTGCGAAGATGTATCCATTTTCTAAAACGTTATTGTTCAACATATTTGATTTTTGAAAGCGAATCCAAGTAATGGTCGCATTCCGATCCCAACAAGAAATGGTTTTGAAAAGTAAAATATTGTGATAATTTTCTCCTCTTTATCCGATCAACTTGAAATTCTCAGGTCGTCTGTATTGGGGGAGATATACGTGTTTTATGTACATCATTTTTTTAATATATATTTTCATGCCGACAACTCTTGACTCCATTTTTCTACTCATTTCAAATCTGCTTCCTATTTTTCAACTTGAGTTGACTCTCGACGTCATTTTTTCGATTATGTTCTTGCTGATCTGAATTAAGTTTCCTGGTGAAACCTGAATAGGTTTTCTCCATGGTTTTGCCTCAATTTTATTTCTTTTTACAGTAGTTAAAACTCAACTTCTTTAAATCTCTTTTCAAAAAGATTTCTGAGCTTTCCTCATTCGACTGTTTTGAAATATCTCCTGTGGGCAATATTTAACATACTTAGTCATAACAGGAAAAATTGTCTTAGAATATATGGTTGGAATACTTAGAAAAAGTAAGAAATATGTTCAGATTGCCAGATTTCTTTTACATCTCCTGAAATTGAGATAAACATTTTCTTCTTTAATTCATAATTAAATGTCAATATTCTATGTATATAGTTATCAAGAGTATATTTATAGCTTAAAGTTCTCCAAAAATTTATGTAGCAAATAATTATTTAACAACTTACACGCTTGTGCGTGTGTGTATGTGTGTGTGGTTGTGTGTGTGGATCCATTTCTTATTTCCTTTCATTTTCTATTAAACAGAGTGAGGCTTTTCTCATTATTCATTTAGAACAATGAAACCTTCAAATGAAAAACTTTTGACAGAAAATTGCAATACAAAAGCGAATAAAAATGTTGAAATGGTTCCACCAGACGGAGGATGGGGTTGGATGATTGTTTTAGCCAGCATTTCTATAATAGTAAGTGCTCACCTTTTTTGAGTAATAATAATTAGTCAGTCATTAATTTTTTTTTTAAACAGAAATAAACAATGACTGCAAAAAATTTCAACAGATTTTAGGCGCTTTCCCAAATTTTGCATTCAGCATTATTTTCTCACCGATTTTAATGCAAAGTGGGGTCTCATCAGTCAAAACTGCCTGGATATTTAATTTGCATGCACTAACGT
>JABUQX010073804.1:0-37500 GCA_015478945.1 Trachelipus rathkii | reverse complement strand
ATCCACACGACATTACCTTAGCTGGTCTCTCCATTCGTTTATCAATGTTTCTTTTATAAAAAACTTCTTATATATATTATATTTTTTGAAATATGTTCTTTTATTTGACTTCTTAATGCACGTTTTATTTTCTCCGAACTCTTCATTCTCTATGTGTATTCTTCTAACATGGTCTTTTGCTTCTAATATTCTTTCATCATGTCATCTGTATCTCTCTTTTCACTCACTATTAAATTATCACAATCTATTATGTTTGGTATTCCTACATTTCTTCCGAAAGCAAGTTGGTTAGGGGCATATCCTAAACAATTTGTTAGTCCTTTTTTAGCATAAATCGCCCATGCCAAACTATTTTTTCTATCATGCCCTTCCTGTTTTAATTTGTATAATGATTCCTTAAGTAATTCTACTACCTTTTAACATAAACCATTACTTCATGGGATTTCTGCTGCTGTACTTATTAATCTGATATTCATTTTTGTAGTAAATGTTTCCATATCTTCACTTTGAAATTCTCGCCCTGCATCAGACTAAAAATTTATTATTCTAAAATTGCACTAAAAATTTATTATTCTCAAATTCACCAACATCCAATTGAATTATTTCATTAAGTTTACTTGCTAATGGCAAACCTACCACTGGTCTTGGTGGATTTTTTTTTATATTTTTTACATACTTCGCATTCTTTCACAATTTGCTCCATTCTTATTTCTTCAATTATTCCAAAAAATCTTCTCATTTCTTTTTTTCTCCTTCTTAATACACCCTAAACAACTCCACGATCTTTAAATTTGTGTGTCGAGAACATATTGTAATTCATCATTAGTTAATCCACTAATCAGTTTTGTTAATCCTAATTCTCCTATTACTATCAATATACTTCCTGTATCTATAATAGCCATTACATCTTCTTGATATTTAATTCTTTATTGTCATTATTTCATCTATTTTATTTTTAAAAATGTTCTATTCATTTTTATTTTCTTACTAATCCTTTTTATTTTTCCTTTTTTTTATATATTAATAATAGATCTTTACTTATTTATTGATTATTTCTTTTTATTATTTCTAGTATAAAATATATAGATTTATTATTTTTTCTTCTATCTGTTTATTTTCTGTACAATTTTTATACGTGGTCCTTCCTGTTTACCATTCCAAACACACATTGTGGTTACTTTTCATCCAAATAGCAATCGTTCGGTTTTCATGGGTTTATTACGTTTTATGACGAATTTTTTTGAATTTCCTTCTCTCCAGTAACGTGGTTTCTTCAGTTTTTATGGTTTTTCATTTACATAAATTAATAAAGCTATTTTCAAAATCCCATTTTCTTTTTTAGTTTCAATTCTTTTTTCTCACTACTTCAACTACCGCCCCCCCATCATATTTACAATGATTCTTTAGTTGTTATGATATATTGTGTTTTAATTCCTCATCTTATTGATAATTAACTTTCTTTCCAAATCTTTCACATTTGATTTACTGATCCAATTGGTATGAATGTACTTTTCACTTATTTTAATATCATCAAGTTTTCACAATCTCTTTTTTGCCTTTTCATAACTTGATACATCTTCTATAGGGTTATCCTTTCATGTGTGGGTTTTTCAGTAGTGTTTGTTGTTCAAAATTTTTTGAAGATTGTTCTGGGATTTTAACAGTATCTTTCTGTGTTCTTTTCAGCTCTTCATTTTCGCTTGATTTTTTGGCTTGATACTTATCTGATTCTTTTTGACCCTATGACATAATTACTTCTAGTGGCTCGCCCGCTAAACCTCCTATTATTTGTCCTATTTTTGTTTTTATCTTTTTCTTGAGATACTTCTCTCCATACTTTTAATTTAAATAAATGATTGCTAGTTAGTAGACTAAAAAGTTAGCACTAATTTAGGGTAGTAATTAAATTTCATCTTTTTCTTCTGTTGTTTCTCTTTATCTTACTTATGTGCTAGTCCTTTATCATCTTAGTCAATTTTTCCATTGTTATTGATAAAATGCTTCTTTGTCTGTTTCTCTTCTTTTTGGCCTTTTCTTTTGTTTATTATACAAGAATAATTTGTTATTAAAATTCTTAAAGTAAAATAAAACATTTTCTAATAGATGTTTTGTAAATAATGGTTTGTCAATTTCTTTTTAAGTTTCCTTCTTCATTCCTTTTTATTATTTTTTTTTATATTTTATTTTTATTTATGTACATAATTTATTCATAACTCTTATAAAATTTTTCTTCTTCCTTTTGTTTTTTGTTTTATTTCTTTTGATTTTTTATTTTTATTTTCTGTAATATAATGTGTAATTATTTTATTTTTATAAATATTTTAATTCTTTTTTATATATTTTTCCAGTAAATATTTAATGAAATTATACAAAACTTAGTATTATTAACAAATTATTCTATATTGTCTTTCTGAAACAGATATTAAATAATTAATGATTTATCATATATAATATATATATATATATATAAATATATATTTAATATATATATATATATATATATATATATATATATAATATTATATATATATATATATATATATATATATATCTTTGAAAATATATAGACTTATGATTAACAAGTCTATATATTTTCAAAGATGTTGATAGACTATATATATTATTCGTCAAGTAAAATTTCCTCCAATGCTTTGGTAATTTTTTGAAAACCCGTTAAAAATCTTTCATTTCAAACAATTTCACATTGAATCGTTACTTTCTTATTACCTTTTTATTAAACATTTAGAATATCAAAAGAGAGATGGAAATGAATATATTTAGGTAAGATAATAGTACTCCATACAATTTATTAAGTTTCCTTTTAACACAATTTAACATAAAAAGCTGAAGAACAACAAAAATAGAGCGGAAGATAATTCTAAAGGATTTATCTCTTTCTAGCTCTAAATACCTCGTAGACATTCTGTAGAAGTTGTTTACAAAGGAGCATCCTTGATTTTTGCAGCAATTGTTCTCAATCAGTGCGTTGGGGCAATGCTTTATCACCCTGTAGAGTGGCACTTGAAGCCGGCAAAAGTTGACCATAAATCGGGAAATAAATTGAATGAAGAAAACTTAAGTGAACATGAAAATTCAGATGAACCTCAAAGAGAAGCAGTTCAAATAGATTCAACCGAAGATGAAACCAAATTTAAGGCTTCTTCTGATACTACCACTCAAAAAACTGTTTTAGAAAAACTCATAAAAGTGGATAAAAATGATGATAAAACTACTTCCAATAGCAAAATAAAGGATATATTCACACGTGTGGTTAAATCTGCTTACAAGAACTTAAAATCATTAAAGTATATGAGAGTTCAGTTTATTTCCTTGGCTGGCATTGGAATTGTACTTGGATATTCTAATTTTCTAATGTGGATGCCTTTCATAATAACTGATGCTGGTTACTCAATTGAAAATGCTGCTTGGTGTTCTTCATTCTCCTCAATAGGCAACATCATTGGACGATTCGTAAGTTCATTTTTGGCTTATAGAAAATATTTTAACATAAGATATGGCTATATGTTTGGACATTTCGTAATCGGCACTTGTATAATAGGTAAGATCTGTTTTCGTTTATTTACTTATAGTAATTCATGTTTGTTATTTTATAATAATTTAGGAAAAAAATATCCAAGATCCAGTGAATAACCAAATTTGTTTATCAATTTTTTATAGTAATTCAATAGTAAAATATCCAAGGTCTGGTGAATACCCACAAATTAAAGATTCGTGACTGGAAATGTAATCTCTGTCTAAAGTTTATATGCTCGAAAACACGTTTTTTGACAGCTTTCTCGTCAAACGAAGTAAATATAGGTGTTCGGATCTTGGTGCTAAAGTGTTTGAGAGATAAGCGACAGTATTTAATTCCAAGATTCGATATTAAGAGGGAAAGGTGAGAAGATTTACAGGAGCAAATAAGAATGTCTATGACTAGTACTGGAAATGGGCATAAGTTAATTAAATAAGCTATAACTAAGAGTGTTGCAAAATGTACAAATTTTGTAACGCCCTTAGTTATAGCTTATTTAATTAACTTATGCCCAAATCCCGAACTAGTCATAGACATCCTTTTTGTTTTTATAAAAACTAGAATTTGGTTTTCAGAATGAGTTCATTTTTCTTTTTATAATAAATAAATATAATATTTTTATTAATTTTATCAAAACATTGCACATTAGTATACATATTGCTGGAGAGTTAAAGAAAGATCTACATAAGCCAAATCATCTTTGGATCTATCTGGAATTGGTTATAATATAGAAAACTTAAAATACCGAATCATGGTAATAAGGGGCAATGTTTTAAAGGAATAGTAGCCACTCTCTATACCTTTTATGAATAAACAACTAGGAAATATTACTAATTGCTAAAAAAAAATGCATGTACTTATTACAAGGTGCAAACAGAAAAAAAAGATTAAAAGCGATGCGTTAAAAATATGCAAGAAAGTCATGTAATCACAAGAAGAAATAATAATCATGGAGCCGTAAAAAGAAAACAACAGAAAGGGAAGAGGAAGAAGCATCAAAGTTAGAATTGACGTCTCTAGCAATGCTCAGCAATCGGAATGATAAACTATTTTGCATATTCTACCCAGAAAGATTTTTTATTATTATTCGACGGAGTTACTGTGAGTTTAAATAGTTTTGAAAGGATGCAATTTCTGAAGCCACCGTCTTCTTCATTATTATTAAAAATAACAAGGTTATATATATATATATATATATATAATATATATATATATATATATATTATATATATATATATATATATATATAATATATATATATATATATATAATATATATATATTATATAATATTTATATTAGTATTAAATGTAAAGAACTGCAATTGGACCGCAGCGTTAAATTTGTATAATATGTATACCCCAAATGTATTTTCACCATACTAGGATACGATCCTGGACGCTTGCAGCGAGAGCTGCATGTGTTTGACCACTACGCTACGACGAGAACAAAAGAGAAACCGAGAATAATTTCTCTGTCAAGAAAGAGCACTAGACTGTTAACAGTTCCTCCCGGCTCGCACTCGAAACGTAGGCCAAACAAGGTACGCGCAGGGAATTAATAATACCATAAACCGGGGCCCATTTATTAAATGTAAGAACTGCAATGGACCGCAGCTTAAATTTGTATAAATATTAACCCCCAAATTGTCATTTTCACCATACTAGGATAGCGATCCTGGACCATTAGCAATGAGCGTGCATGTGTTTGACCACTACGCTACGACGAGACAAAAGAGAAACCGAGAATAATTCTACTGTCCAAGAAGAGCACTACTAACAGTTCCTCCCGCTCGCACTCGAACGTAGGGCCAAAAAGCGCGCATGGTGAATATATATATATATATATATATTATATATATATTATATATATAAATATATATACAATATGCAATATATATATTTATATATATATTATAATGTATATTTATATATTTATTTTATATATTTATACTATATTATATATTTTCAATATCTTTTTATATATTATATAATAATATATACAAATTTGGTTGCAATTAGATATAAAATTTCCTATTTTAGATTTCTCCTCTGGCAGGCAAAGGCAAGAGGTCTACCAAAATATCCACGGAGAGTAAGAAAAAATTCCAAACGGATCATTTTTGAAATGTGTTGATGATATTTTGGAAAATAGATAATGGAATGTTTTGGACTTTACTAGATCCTATGTAATATTTAGTATAGTGACTAGGGCTAAAGTTGGACAGAAAAAGGATGGTGTGTGGAAAGACTACTCTCACGATATATCCTCGAGAAAGAGATATACTACTGAGGAGTTCAGAAGAGCAGTGTCCGCTGTGATGTGTGTGTGGTGTGTGTGTGTGTGTTGTGTGAGAGAGAGAGAGAGAGAGAGAAGATGAGAGAGAGAATTGTCCCGGAGAAGGACTTCAGAAGTGAGGCAGCAATTCGACGGACAGAAAGATGCTAGAGAGAGTTAGTGAGACAGAGGCTTAATTAATTGAAAAGACAAGGACTCCATGATTCAAGGAGTAGCTTTCTGAGTGAAACCACCAGTATGGGGGAGGCATACTTTCTGCAAAAAAGTGAGAGCAGATCCCTAAAATAGCAAGCAAATTGACGAAATGAAGAAATTCTGAAAGCCCCACAGAATACCCATTAGCCAATCTTTAAAAGTTTCTTCAGCAAGAGAAATAATGTGATCCTTGAAATTACGGTCACTAGGAAAAGAAATATCATGAATGTGAAGGACAGACGATGGTTTGAGGTGTGTGTGCTTTCAAAAAAGATGTTATAGTTGTGTGGAACATTATGTCGAGTATTAAAATGAAGGAATTGAGTTTTGAGGCATTGAAAACAAAAATGTTCTCAATACAAAATTAGAAACTCGAGAAAGATCAGAAGTTAGCTATTGTTGCAGCTAAAATTCATATCCGCCACCAGCAAGGTTTTTTTTTACTATGAATGTATGAGCAACCGAGCTGTTTCGTTGACCTTCGCATTTGAAATTTCACACTTTTACTGTAAACCGACTAATAGTCTTGTCAAAGATGTCTATCTATATATATTTATTTCAAAATATATAATTAAAACCCGTCTAAGGGTTTTCCAGACAAAACAATTACTAAAACCCTGAGCTTCATGCTCATTCTTCACTTATGCACTTTTTTCAGAATTTTGCAAAATAACTTTTTTTTTCTTCTCGCGCTTAACACACACAACCAACCCACTTGAAACTTACAATGTACATTCCTGTACATGTGTTCTTTAAATTCCTTAAAGGAATTTTCATTTGTTAGCGTGTTTTTGATTATATTTGCGATTTTTTTTTTTTTGGGGGGGGGAGGGAATTTACCCTTGAGACTCAGTCCATGTGGCTTTTCTTCCTGCTTTGCAACTACCATCGTTATGTAATATACGTTTATTATATACTTATAAAGTTTTATCAAAATCCATATAATATATAATATATATATATATATATATATATATATATATATATATATATATATATACGGTATATATATATATATATATATATATATATATATATATATATATATATATATAAATCATATTTTATATATCTGTGTGTGTTATTGTATATTTTTAATGGTATATATATATATCTACGGGTATATATATCTATATCGGTATATATATATATATATAATATATATATATATATATATAATACTGTATATATAGGTATTATATATATATATATATATATATATATATAATATCTATATATATATATATATATATATATATTATATATATATATATATATATATTATCTATATATATATATATATATATATATTGTATGCATGTATGTATGTATGTATGTATGTTTATATATGTGTGTGTGTGTATACATTTGACGCACATAAAAATTTTATATGCTTATTAAACACCTTCTGGATCGTTCTGAATTTTCTATCTTGGTGTAAACATTCATTCTAAAATACCTTATATCCTGTGTTAGTTTCATTTTTTAAAAAGGTGATGGTCAAAAGGAAGTAGGATAGCCATTTACAATTATTTTTTTTTCCCATTTGATATAATTGTAAATATTGAACATCTTTTAATTTCTTCACCCAGAAATGTTAAACCTGAGATATGTAATTCGAATTTTACGGATAATTTTCTGGTATATATGTAATTATCATACTGGTTATTGTTAGCTAGATATTGTTTTAATTTATTTTTTTACTATAAGAAAGAATTTAAAGTACAAAACGAAACGCTCTAGCAACGTTCAATATTGCCCCAAGAAATATATTTTAAGATGGTTTTTATATTTCATCACGTATTGCTAATAATGGTATAGAATTCCTAGCTGAAAGTCCCGTATAAAAAAAATCCAATTCACAGCATCTATCCTTGGAGAAGGAACCAGAATATCATCAGTATTCCTCACAGAGTTCGTGGAAACATTATCACGCAAGAGCAGTCCAGCTTCTGGAAAATAGTCACAGTTTAGAGTCCAAAAATGATTTCAGTTACTCTCAATTTATATATTTCTCTGTCTCGCAATATACCAGCTTCTTGTAAATCTCTCGAGTTGTATGCGGAGGAAAAAACTTAAAGCAGAGGTTTTTAACTAATTTGTTTTGAATTACTTGGATTTTGTCTCTTCAAAGTGATGACATATAACTCCCCCCCCACCCCAAAGCTCAATACTGTAACACAAAGATGAATAAACCAAAGCATAGTACATTGAATTTGAATTTGTACATTTGAATTTGTACATTGAATTGAGGTCAATGTACCCCCTAATGCGATGTGTAACAGACACCAGTCGAAGTGCTTTATTGCATATCTGATCAACTTTGTCATGGTATTTCAAATTTTTATCCATAACAACCTCAAGGTACTTAAAGCTGTCAGCAAATTCATCTTGAGAAAGCCCTTAGAGGAAAAAAATCCATCAGGCAACTAAATATATTCCTCTAGCAACGTTCAATGTTGCCCCAAGAAATAAATTTTAAGATGGTTTTTATATTTCATCACGTTTGGAGCTTCTCATATTGATAACGGCAGGGAATTACAGACTGAAAGTCCGGTATGCAAAAATTTCAGCTTTACAGCATCAGCCCTCGGGAAAGGAACCCGAATATCATCAGGATTCCTCACAGAGTACGTGGAAACATTATTACATAAGAGTGGTCTAACTTCTGGAAAATAGTTACAGTTTAGTCCTATAAATGGTTTCAGTTACTCTCAATTTATATATTTATCTGGTTCTCAATATACATAGCTTCCTGCAAATCTCTCAAGTTGTACATGAAGGAAAAACTTACCAAAGAGGTTTTTAACTAATTTGTTTTGGATTTCTTGGATTCTGTCTCTTCTAAGTGAGGAAACCTTATAACCCCCACCCAAGACTCAATACTGTAAAACAAAGATGAGTAAACCAAATCATAGTACATTGGATTTTCCTTGAGGTCAAGGTACACCCTAATGCGATATGTAACAGCCACCAGTTGAAGTGCTTTATTGCAAACCTGATCAACTTGGTCATGTTATTTAAAATTTTCCTTTATAACAACCCCAAGGTACTTAAAGTTGTCCACAAATTAATTATCTTCCTATTTATTGAAATATTACAGAAAAAGATGTAAACATAAGTTTTGTTTTAATAATAATAATAATAATAATAATAATAATAATAATAATAATAATAATAATAACAATAATAATAATAATAACAATAACAATAACAATAACAATAATAATAATAATAATAATAATAATAATAATAATAATAATAATAATAATAATAATAATAATAATAATAATAATAATAATAATAATAATAATAATAATAATAATAAATATAATTAATAAATTTTAAATAGTGGCTTCTTTATGCAGTGATGAATTATTTACCATTGTAGATAAATATAGAGAAGTAAAGGTTTGTTTGGTTAATATAATAAATATTTTTACTTCATTCAGCTGGTTCATATCATATCTAAGTCACTCAGCTGGTTTTCAGTCAGTTGTTTTCCCATATGAAAAGTTGTTTGATTAATTTGTACTTGCGTTGAAACTTAAAGTTAATGTTAATATTGATAAAATCATTGTTTCGTTTTGTTGAGTTATATTAATACTATTAAATATTATAATATGATTATTATTATTATTGGCTTTGAATGCTACTTATTTGATGATATTAGGTATTTGCCACTGGCGTATATTTGTGTGTATATGCGTGACCTAAATTTGAATCTTTCATGTGGGTGACTTACATAGTTTTATTCCAATTTGATAATGCCATTTTGTTATAATATTTATATTTGTTATAATACTTTGCCTATAGTGTCATTTTTCCTATAGTGCCATTTTGATAGATAGTACAATACTTAGCCTATAATGCTATTTTGATAAGTTGAGACTTCTCACATTTTAGTATGCTTTTCCTTCTATATTTTTTATATTTATTATAATACTTAGTATTACGGTGCTATTTGTTAGGTGCCATAATATTTTACCTACCGTAAAATTTGATAGGTGCCATTTGGCATTTGCTGTAATATTTTACTATCGTGCCATTTGATATGTGCTATGATACATATAGTAGGTGTCATTGATAGGTGCTATAAAACTTTACCTACTATGCAATTTGATAGGTGTCATAACCCATATAGTAGATGCAACTTGGGTAGGTGCCATCGTGAGTGGCATACCACTTTATCTCGGTGCCATCGTAAGTGTTATACAACTTTATCCTTGTGCCATCGTGAGTACCATACCACTTTGTCTAGGAGTCATCGTAACTACCATACCACTTTATCGCGGTACCATCGTGAGTGCCACACCATTTTACCGCGATGTCATTGAAAGTGAAGTGCCACTTTTGCAGTGACAATAATCGCAACTGCAAAACCCCTTTATCACTGTACCATTGAAGGTGACATACCACATTTACCGCGGCACTGAACATAAATGCCAGTTTTTATTACGATGTCATCGTGAATGCCGTACCACTTTCACCGCGGTACTGGATGTAAGTGCCACACCACTTTATTGCGGTGCTATTATATGTGCCCTACTTCTTTTACTGTTGCACTAACGTAAGTGTCACACCACTTTATCGTGGTGACTTTAAGGGTCAATACTACTTTTACCACGGCACTGAACGTAAGTGCCACAACACTCGCGGTATCATCGTGAGTGCCATATCACTATATCATGATGCCATCGTGAGCGCCACACCACTTTTCGCAGTGATATGAATGTATAATATCACTTTTTTGCAGCTATGAATTTAAGGGCCACACCACTTTGTCACAGTGTCATACTGTTTATTGCGGTGCATCAGTATCACTGTCCAAATGTCACATATATAGCAACTAGTGTCATTTCATTTGATTGCCACAACCAAATTTTTATTGACTAATCTTATTATGCTGTTTGTGATTTACCTCATTTGAGTTACTTAAATATAATTTCGTTATCGTAAATGTCATCTGTATTGATTTTCATTGGATCATGTTATCAGTATTCAATGTTATCGATTTACTTCATCATCTCATTTAAACGTCATCAGTTAATGATATCACTGCCTTAAATGTAATTTAATATGTCGACGTCATTCACGTAAATGTCATTAAATTTATATTGTCACCTATTTTGAATTTAATATTAAAGACGTCGTCATATATTTTTTGTATTTCTTAGTTACCATTTAAACCTTGTTAACGTCATTTTATATTAATGAAATCAGATATTTGTTTTTAAGTTTCAATCACAATTATTTACTCCTTCCTTATTACATAAAACCTGGTTTTCCCACCGAGTCAGATTACCCTTGATTTAACTTGTTTAAGATAAATATTCTTATTTGGGTTTTTTGTTAGATTTTAATTGATTAATTATAGATGTGGACACGTGTTTCGAGTTTGTTATGCATGAACCTCTCTCTTACTTTCCAAAACGTAAACTTAGTTGTTGAAATCATTTGTTTCAAACAACTTTAATAAAACCATATACACATCCTATCCTTTTCTTTCCACTTGTCTTCTTTGACTTCCTTCCGTCTAGTTTAAGGTTATTGCCAATTCATAATTAATTTTTTACTAATGAATTGGCAGCGATCTAGATATTGACGATATAGTTTGTCATATTTTAATACTGCACTATTGAACTGTTGCGCTCCTTAAACTTTTCATAGTTGGTTGTGTATGTGCTTGTAAAATCGGGGTAACACATGATTTGTACGTTAGTGTACTAAGGAATGGTGGTGAACATTACAAAAACTCAAAAATTTTGAAGCGTAGATCCAAAGGTGCACTCAACTTTACATTATCATACAGTATATTTATATATCGATAATTTATCAAAGGAGACCAATTATTTGATATTCTTTGGTCATTATACAACCATATTAGTGAGATCAGGCACGATATTTATCTCATTCATTCTAACAACACCTTTACCGTGACTGTAACTGAAAGGTGAGCAAGGCCCCGCCCCACATCATGTGATTTACGGTAATTTACGATCACTCTCTATCTGGCTAACGACGATTGTATCAGAGCACCCGGTAGTGTGCTTGCTAGGTGCATTCACGGTTAGGAAAAATTCGGTTTTTGGTGGTCGCTGGGAGCACCCTTCACTCATGATTTATCTCGACAGTTACCCAGGACTGCCTCTATAACTTGATCCACTTTCTCTTCGGTTGGACATCTTTCAAAATGTAATGAGTAATTAAGTGTGGAGTCATCGGCAAAGGAGTAGATAGGCGAATAAATAATATAAAGAGAATTTTTTTGAAGAAAAATAGAAAAAGAGTTGGGGATAGGAGAACCTTAGATATAGATTTAAAGGATGAACAGTGGCCATCCACAGCTGGTGTTATAAATCGGCTGGATAGGAAATCAGAGAGAAGGATATATACTGAAGAATGGATGTTAAAAATCAAAGCTTTGTCGTAAGACTCTATAGATGGCTTTCGATATGTCTAGCGCCACAGTAAAGCATTCACCGAAATGCTGAATAATTGACAATCAAGAATCAGAGAGAAGTAAGATAAGATCACCAGTAGAGCGTTTCTTATGAAAGCCATACAGGTGATCAGCGAAAACATTTGATGAATTGAAATATTTCCAAATCTTCTTTCTAAATATATATTAGAAAACTTTAGAAAGACCGGAGACTAAAAAAAACAAATTTTTTTTGGAACAGTGAAATATATTAATATATATATATATATATATATATATATATATATATATATATATATATATATATATATATATATATATATATATATATATATATATTAATTAATAACTCCTACTCTTTATATTATATATATATATATATATATATATTCTACTTGTCCGATCAACATCAAATTTTCAGGGCTTGTATAGTTTGTGGGGATACATCTTTTTTACTTAGAGAATTTTTTTTTGTATACTCAAAAGGAAAATTTTAAAAAGTTTCCAAAACTTTTTTTAGGAAAATTTGTTTCAAGAACAAATCCAAAACTACTGCATACACACTGATCAATCAATATCAAGGCGTCTTTTACTTACCCCATATTTGCACCCCAAAACTAATGCTGTTACAAAATCTGCTAAATGCAGGGAGTCATGGAGAGAAGCAACAGTAGCTGGGGATTCCCGGAGAATGTGTTGAAAAAATGAGACAGAGGAGTGAGATTATGTGCAGATCAAAGACAGCTGAATTGTATTTTGGATAAAAAGATTAGCTAAATCAAGGACCATAAAGCAACTAGATCCTTCTTTGGCGCCATATTTTTTTTTTTAGAAAATCTATTCCGAACCTAGCACATATCTTGGAGCCATTAAGTAGAATGCTGAAAGGAAAACCGAATGGATCCTGGAAATATTGTTGGAGCTGGAAAGAACAAAAGGCATTTAACAATGCTAAAATGGCACTGGAGATTGCTGTGGAGTTAAAATTTCAGGAAGGAGATACACTGCTAGAGTGATCTATACAGATGCAACTGAAGTAGCATCAGCAAGAGCGATATTTTTACAGGATATGGAACGGAAGCCACTTCGTTTTGCCAGTGCAATTTTAAAATATACAACTTTTGATAAAGAACTGCTAGCAATAAAACGGACTCTGTAGAAATTTCAACATCTAATATTGAGGAGAAGAGTAACGTTATTTACAGATTCTTGATAAGTCATACAATCTTTTCAAAAGTATTACTCAAAAGCTCTTAATATGAGGGAAAAAAGATGTTTGGCGCACATGTCGGAATTTAATATTGACATACAAAACATAAAAGGAACTGAGAATGTCCTGTCAGATTATTTGTGAAGGTGTCTGCAGGAGAATAGTGATGATGTAAATGGAGAACAAGAAGCAGGACAAGAGAGAGAGAGAGAGAGAGAGAGAGAGAGAGAGAGAGAGAGAGAGAGAGAGAGAGAGAGAGAGAGAGAGAGAGAGAGAGAGAGAGAGAGAGAGAGAGAGAGTTATTCTGCATTTCAAATAAAAGCAAAGATGTTCCAATGACAACTCCAACTGAGAAAGGGGGAATTAAATCAGCCATCTTTGAAGGGGATGGACATAGTAATTTAAATTCTCAGTATAATAAAGTTGTTGTTAAGTAGAATCCTATCTTATGGCAACCGCAAAAGTACAAATAGGAACGGGATTTATCAGAAAAATTTAAACTTCCTTGAAAGCGCTTCGGTAGGAGGAATTTTTTTTATGAAATATTTAAAATCACAGCGTCAGGTTTTCTATGCAAATTTAAAAGGGAAATTAATTATAAGAGATTACAATGGAGCAGGAGTTAGACGAAGATCGGAAAAAAAATCTAAATAATAAAAATAAAACATCATTAAAATTAGAAAAAAGATTCTGCTGGTTTGACAAGAAGGAGATGGTAATATCTGCAGATTTATCATTGAGGTATTGTATAGTGTTTGTTCAGGAGAGGTATATAGGTAAGGTGATTGTGCGTGTACATGCTAAGGAACATCTTAGGGTTAAGAGAATCATTAAAAGTCTTAACAACGACTGTTTTAAAGAAAATTATAGGAGAATAAAGGATCTTATAAAAAATATGTGATATTTGTCATATATCAAAACATTTAAAAACGATAGGTCCTGAATTCAAAAAATTACAGAGAGAAAAAAAGTCTTCATGTTCCCTTAAACTTTCCTCCCTATAAAAATTAGCTGCTTCAACCCCAGTAATACCCAGACTTTTACGTAACTCTATCAATGTGTCATTATTTGCCATAAGGGAAGTTTTATACCTGGAATATAAAGCACACTAGTCATGATGATACTTCTACAAAAGTATCTAAACGAGTTACTTCGCTTGAAATAGCTCACACTTTAAATTCAAAAGTATATATTACGCTTTTTCAAATTTATGATTATATATATATATATATATATATATATATATATATTTTTTAAATATATATATATATATATATATATATATATATATATATATATATATATATATATATATATATATATATATATATATATATATATATATTAATAAAAAAACATGAAAAGTTAACAAGACTAGGTGAATAGGATAAATTTTTCCAAATAATAAGTGTTCCAACTGGAAAATGGCGTTAGGGAAAAATCCAAATTCCGCTCAGTGAGTCTCATTCACTTTGCGTCATGTCTAGCTCTTTTAAACAAAATATATAAACTTATTGGACCAAAATATATATAAATAGTTTCATAAATACACGTGTTATCAAAATATTAGCCAACTTATGGATACTGAATAAGACATTACTTTACTCTACTCTATTAGAAAATAGTTATATTATCTCCCGGACAGGCTACCAAAATTCTATATAGATGTAACGCCACAATAGTGTTTTACCTTATTAATGGATCGCCACAACTCGGGTGCACATATATTTGATAACTGAGATCTGGACCTTGATAATAAGCAACTCAACACAAATCCAAATAGCAGATACCAAGAGCTTTATGCCACTCGTACTAGTTTTATATTGACCAAAACAATATGGGACTGAAGGAACCTTACATAATTGTTAAGCATAAATGAAATGATCACTAACTCTCAAATGTCAACACAATACCAATACGGTGCATGGTGTTCAAGACACGATAACACGTAGATATGAAAGTATTTATTAAATAAATAATTACAAAAATACTATTTTGATTCCAATTTGAAAAAATAAAATGTCAAATCCTATACCTCCAAAGAGATAATAAATTATTATAAGACAGAAGTATATAGCAAATGACAAACAAAATATCTAAACACAACTATAAAAATATTGTAAGTTTTAGCAATGGATCCAATCCTTTAATTTCGATTGCATAATAATAATAATATACAAAAGAAACACATAGCAAAGGATAAAATACCTTAACATTAACATTATATATTATCACAATGTTGAACTAAATATCTGATACTATATTTCCGATTGTATAATAAAAAAATATTATGCAAAAGAAATTTATAGCAAAAGATATAAATAAAAAAAAATAATAAATATTTAATATTTCTATTAAGATCAAATTATCAATGCTTAAAATTCCGATTCTAATACTCTCGGCCAAATAATAAATAAATATTACTTAACCAAAAATTATTAAGGAAAGAAAAAAAATGAATTTATAAATTACTTTGGACTGTTTCAAAATTTATATTTAATACAAAATAATGTCTAGGGTAAATCTTTCAAAAATGAAAATTATATTTAAAATGATTTAAAACAATATATGTAATGTAATATTTCACTTACTGTATCGTCAACAGAAACATTGGTACATTCATAAACATATGTCACTTCTTGATAAGAAAAAAAATATTTTCAAAAAATCTAAAACACTTAATTCAAAAATTAATTTCTAACATGACAAACCGATACAAAATACACAATGTAAGATACTGCAAATGATGCAATAAAAAAAAACAAGTAAACGGGATTTTTCGTCGTAAATTTTACACAGCAGAATATTGTCTGCCATATAATGCTATATACCAGACACCTCTGATAAAAAGTGGATAAAAATCGTGGAGAAATGGCAAACCTGAGGTTTACTACCAAGATAAAATATCATGGATACTTGTCGGCCAATCAAATACAGAATGCATTCAGAAACGATTCGTAGACTATGGTTTAATCAAGAAATTTACAAGGAAAGACATACCTTTACAATATGAAGAATGGGCGGAACGTAAACAGTGCACCTTCCTAATTGCATAAAAAAATATACAAGAAACCTGAGAAATATCAAAAGAAATGTTATATGCAAAAATAGAGCTTTACACAATAACAAATCATAAGGTTTATATTAGCCTTACATTACATGTTAAAATCGCTTTTATGAATTCCTTTAAAATTTATTTTAGAATAAATTTTATTCTAACGAAGCAAAATACATTTCTAATGATAATAATAATAATAATAATAATAATAATAATAATAATAATAATAATAATAATAATAATAATAATAATAATAATAATAATAATAATAATAATAATAATAATAATAATAATAATAATAATAATAATAATAATACACTGACTTTATTATTATTATCATATATCAATACGACTTACAAGTGCGTACTTCTTATTATTATTATTAATTTACAAATAATAACTCCATAATTAAAAAAAAGATAAAACTTGCATATATATATATATATATATATATATATATATATATATATATATATATATATATATATATATATATATATATATATATATATATATATATATATATATATATATATATATATATATATATACAATTTTAAGGGACGGTATACTTACTGAATAATTCTCCAAGGAGGAAAAGAATCAAAATAATTGGAAATATTACTTTTGAATAGCTTTTTGAGCCAAATGGTCTTCAGATAAAATAGAGAATGATTCAGCGTTACATTTTATCTCCCTCCTTAAAGCAATTTTACCCGAAGGGTTAAATTTCCACTTATTCTCTTTTTTGGATGGAGACTTGAGAATGTTATATATATTTTTCTTGAGGGTCAACGATTTCTTCCAATTTTCCACTGCCCATAGATCTACTAAGATAGTCAGCTATCACGTTATCCTTCCCATGGATATAATGGAGGAGAAACCTGAACCTTTGAAGGTGCAGAGCCCAACGCATAATTATGGGACTCTCGTATTTCTTCCAATTCATGGCAGTTAGAGGACGGTGGTCCAACTGGAATATGAATTCTCGTCCATACAAATATGGTTCATATTTCTTGATTCCAGTTACTATCGCCAGAGCTTCTTTCTCAATAACCAAATACCTCTGCTGCGTTGGAGACAGCTTCTTGCTACCATAAGCTGCTGGATGTAGGATTCCGTCTTCTTCTTCTTGTAGCAAAACATATCCTAAAGTGGTATCTGAAGCATCCACTTGTAAAGTAAACACCTTTTCCAACTGGGCATCCGTAGGATTGGTTTTGATGAAAGGGCTTTCTTTAATTTTTCGAAGGCTTCTTGGTGTTCAATTTTCCATTTTACTTTCGTCTGCTCTCCTTTCTTAGTCAATTCTGTCAAAGGAGATGCAATCTCCCCATACCATTCTACAAAATCGCGGTAATAAGCAGTGAGTCCTAGGAAAGACCTAACTTGCTTCTTGTTTTTCGCTGGCTCTGCTTTGAGTATTTTTTCTACATTTTCATCATGTAGTCCCTTTACTCCATTTCCTATTTGGTGTCCTAGGAATTCTAGACTGGATGATGCAAATTCGCATTTAGAAGATCGGGTTATATAACCTTCTTCCTGAAAGCGTTGTAGTACAATTCCAATCGTGTCCAAGTGTCGGTTCCAGGTCGGGGAATGAATAACAATGTCATCGATATAAAAGTCAACATCATTTATTTCGTCCAATATTCTTCTCATTGCTTTTACCAAAGTAGCACCGGTGTTAACCATTCCAAATGGCAGCTTGACATAGCGATTATGTCCATCTTGGGTGGAAAATCCTGTCTTGTAGGCGTCTTCGCTTTTCATTGGAGCCTGCCAGTAACCTTTAGACAAGTCGAGCTTGCTATAATACTTGTCAGCAGCAAGTTTGGTGAACAATGTTTGTGTTGTCATCATAGGTTCGGGATCAAAAGTAGTTACTTTGTTTAAAGCACGATAATCTGAACATACCCTTTTTGTACCATCCTTTTTCTGCACAACTACAACAGGAGCTGCGTAAGGTGAGGTTGATCTGACGATCACTCTCATCTTCAACATTTTATCAATTTCTTTCTTCAATTCAGTCCTGGTAGTATAAGGCAAGATGTAGGGTTTAATTCTAAATGGATTTTCATCTATCAGATCTATCACATGTTGGTCTTGACGTGTTGTTCCTGGGATATCTGTAAACATTTCGCTGCGTGGCTCCAAAACACTCATAAGTTCTGCTCTCATTTTATCTGAAATTTCATCACAGACCTTTACATCTTCTAAACTTTCATTTCATTTTACGGCAGTGTCCATCACAGATACAGATATATTTTCTTCGTTTTCATCTTCACGAAGAATAGCCGAAGCTCCAATCTCTTGATCCTCGTTCCTTTCTGTCACACAATCTACTTCTCTTGAGATGCACCTCTTCAGAAGGTTTATGTGGTAAGTTTTTATCAAATCTCCAACTTTTATTTTATAATTGTCCTTGCCATAAGGAGCAATCACTTCTTTTGGTCCGCCCCATCTCATCAAAATTTTGTTATGGGTTGTAGGTATTAATACCAAAGCGAACTCTCCTACTTTTAAAGTTCTGTTTCAGGACCTTTTATCATAATACTTCTTCTGCTTAGTCTGAGCGCGAGCTAAGTTTTCTCGCGCTATACGTAGCGTTTCATTTAAACGTTCTTGAATTTCGAACTCATATTTGTAGGTG
Source organism: Trachelipus rathkii (assembly GCA_015478945.1). Classification (NCBI taxonomy): domain Eukaryota; kingdom Metazoa; phylum Arthropoda; class Malacostraca; order Isopoda; family Trachelipodidae; genus Trachelipus; species Trachelipus rathkii. Next base: position 18,110 of record JABUQX010073804.1, on the reverse strand, counting down.
GCCTTCGCTTGCTCGGGGTCAATATTTCCTGACCATACTTCTTGTAAAATTTGCATGGGTCCACGTACAGATCTTCCGTATAATAACTCAAATGGTGAAAATCCAGCAGATTTTTGAGGCGCTTCTCTATAAGCAAACAGAAGCGGTTCTATGAATTTGTTCCATTTTCTCACCTGTTCATGACACATCCTTTTCAATATTGTTTTCAAGGTACCATTAAATTTGTCGGTAACTCCTTGGGTCATGGGGTGAAAAATACTTGAATGGATCTGGCGGATGTTTAGCATTTTTTCAACGACTTTCATTAACAGTGATGTAAATTGGGTATCATTGTCTGAGAGTATTTCTTTTGGAACACCCAACCTCATGAATATGCTCATTAAGCTCTCAGCTACCTTTTGCGCTGATATACTCTTCAGTGGTATTGCTTCCGGATATCTTGTTGCGTTATCGACTAATGTCAGAACATACTGGTGCCCTTCTGACGATGGAGGAATTATGGGTCCTATGAGATCGATAACGACCCTTTGGAATGGTTCTTCAATGATGGGCATAGAGCACAATGGTACTCTAGGTATTCTACCTTTTGGGAACGTACGTTGACATATATCGCAAGAATAGCAAAAACGGGTGACATCTTGATGCATGTTTGGTCAGTAAAAATGATGTATAATTTTTCCTTGTGTTTTCTTTACACCTTGATGTCATCCGAAAACTTCATCGTGTGCAAAACTTAATACTTTATTTCTGTACTCTTTGGGTACAATCAAAGCGTTTCTCTCTGCGATGTTTTCTATGATCCTTTTGTATAATAAATCATTTGTCACAAGGAATTTTCTTTCTCCCTTTTCTATGGACTTCCATAATTTCTTCAGCGTAGGATCATTTTGCTGTTTTTCTGCAAACTCTCTTCTATCTCTTATGAGATTTTTTACTTGGTCATTGTCTTGCTCTGAATGCTTCCTCCGGAGCAGCTATGCTCGGGATCTCATCACTTTTGTGGCTTCTTTCAGGATCTTCCAGATTCTCTTTGAATGAGTGTTCGTCGGCATTCTTCTCTTCTCTGAACTGGGTTTTCTCTTTCTGATGTTCTGCAGGAGGTTCTTCAGTAGCACTACTATCCAGATTAGAATCACTCTTCTCTTCCAATGCCTCATCTGTATTTAAATCATGGTTAGGAATACTCTCATGAGTGATCAGCGTTCCACTGTCAATCTCTACGCTTTTCTGCGTAATTCCTTCCGCCATATTGATGCTTCGGGATTCTAACTCTTCATGAGTTTCACTTGCTCGCTTTACGCATAGACTATGGCGCTGAGATCTATCCCATTCAGCATCAGGCTTATCAGGAAGTAATACTCCATTTATATTATCTAAAATAAGATGATATACGACATCTGGCATTACCACAGCCTTCGTTCTTCCCGTGTAGTAAGGTGTATCCAACTCCACGTTTGCTAATGGAACACGTTTTACTGTGTTATCCATAAGCCTCATGTTAGTAAACTCTTCTGTATATAATTCTTTTATAACGTATTTTTCCCTAAGTAATATTCCATTACACCCAATATCCCTTAAACATCGGGCATAAAATCCATTGGTATAACCGCTAACCACAGGTAAGTGATGGGGATAATCGTCTGAATCTTCAATCGAACAGACCTCTACTGTTTCAGCAACATCTTTTTTGGGAGATACGCAATCTTGGATAACTCTCTTCTTGGTTATATCCGCGGCAGCAACAGTAGTATTTAAATCTGATTTTTTATGCCTTTAATGAGTATTAAAACTCCTACCACTATAATTCCGCAGTGGTACACGACAGTTCTTTGCAATATGTTCCTTTTATTGCATCAGTAGCAGACAAATGCAACTTTGTGTTCAGATTGGGTCTTAGCTGAATCTCTTTTTACATTTTTGCCTTACGCAACTTTGGCCGACTCATTCAAACTATTACTGGTGTGGGTAATGCATTGTGCTAGCTTACTATTATATTTATTATTTACATACGACCCGTTATTACCTTTATTTTTGAAATTATTATTCCCGTGACTATTTCTGTGTACTAAGTTCATTCTGTGTGCATGTAAGTAATTTACTGAACTTACAACTATCTCTTCCATTTTCTTATCGTTTCTTTCTTTAAGGAAAATTGCTAGTTCCTTGGGGATCATTGACAGATATTTATCAATGGCAATTTTTTTTAAAAGTTCTTCGACACTATCTTCAGCTTCAGCTGCCTAAATCCATTTCCTTATTGAATCTAAAATCTTTTTCATAACGGTTGCTGGGTTATCATTGTTCAGTGGGGTTATTTATTTGAATTTAGATCTATATCCATTTTCAGTTAAATCCTATCGTACAAGCAAAACTTTCTTTAAAACTTATGCTATGTCGAGTATGGTATGTAATATGGATTGGTAATGACTTAGTCTTTTCAATGATAGCCTTTTCTTCATACTTAAGGTATGTTAGAGTAATTAGCTTTGATAACTACCCTAACATACCTTAATTATGAATAAAAGGTATGTTAGGATAGTTCGCTTTGATAAGTTAAAAAACTTGGTTAAGGTAAAAGTTATTCGCAGTTCAGTATGTTAGATAAGTTAAGTAATGTTAAATTCTGCCGGTTTGTGTTTGATATTACTATATTAACATCTATTAATGTGATGGAAAAGTATGGTTAAATTTTGTTAGGCTAGTTACCAGTTTAGAAAAGAGAAATGTAATAGAAAATTGAATAAGCTTAAAAACACATATATGCAGTGTTGGCAAATTACCGCTACATGTGTTGTGCTAAATTTCACCAGTTTGTCTAATGAATTTACTGAATTTATAATAAGTAATATAAAATGTGATAAGCATAAAATCATTTTAATGTTTTATATTTATTATCTGAAAGAGATAAAGCTTAAAATGAGCTGTATGAAGTCCAAAGAAGATACGAGGTCTCTGGTTTTAATAATTTTATGTAATGTTCATACAACGACCATATTTTTATGTTATAGACATAATAAAGTTTAAATATGACTTTGATTACTTGATCAATAGATCACAGATGACAGAGAAGGGTGGTTAAATAGAATTTGATTTATTGATTTATGGAGTACTTGATATTTTTAATAAAAATTTAGTAAAAACAAAATGTTTTTAATAATTCTACGTAATGTTCGTATAAAAAAAACAACATATTTCCACCTTAAATTTATGCAAAATGTGTTTAAATGACTTTAATCGCTTAATCAATAGATCACAAATGACAGGGTAGGGGTAGGGTGTGTGTGGTTGACTTGAGTTTGATCTATCTATTTATATTTTCAATAAAATTTAGTAAAAACATAAAAAGTTTTTAAATTTTACATGTAATGTAGTTATTATCATGTTACGTTTAAACAAAATACGTTCAAATATGACTTAAACAGTAAAGCAATAGGTAGTGGAAGGACGGGAGAGGGGCTTGTATATTGTGCTTGCGCTACTGCTTCACTGCTTTAGGGTCAATAAAGTTCATATTTATTGACCGTAAAGCAATAGCGCTTGGTCGGATGGGAGAGGAACTTGCATAGGGTGTTTGCTCTACTGCTTTACTGCTTTAAGGTCAATAAAGTACATATTTATTGGCTCTAAAGCAGTAAGGCAATAGCGCATAGTCGGACGTGAGAGGGGCTTGTATAAAACGTTTGAGCTACTGCTTTACGGTCACTAAAGTGTACATTTAATGACCTTAAAGCAGTAAAGCAATATTGCATGTCCTGATGGACAAGGGGCTTGTACGGGGTGTTTGCGTTACTACTTTAGGGTCAATAAAGTACATTTTTTTTTATAAAAAGCATTAATTTTCTTTAGAAAAAACATAAAATGTTTAATAATGAAATAAATTTTCTGAAAATAAATATATTTTTAAAATAAATAACAACTTTAACCAAAATAAAACATGAAATAATAAAATTTTAGGCAAAAGAAAATATAACAGTTTATGTTTACAAAAGAAATTGTGGAAACATAATTGTCGAAGGTTAAGGAAATGATGTACTCTAAATATCATAGTTAATGATCGAAGTTTAAAAAACGGGTCATTTGAAAAATAAAAATATGAATATATATGTTTCAAATAAAATGGAGTATACAAATTACTAAAGTCATATTTTAAATGAAAATGTATTTATTATATACAAAACAAAAATACGTTACAATATGTTCGCCCGTAAATATCGTGCCTGCGGCCGCAAGCGTCGGTTTCACGCCGGTTTGCTCCTGAGGGCGCGCACGCTTGCGTTTGGCTTTCACGCGACCCGTTAAATAATAATAATAATAATAATAATAATAATAATAATAATAATAATAATAATAATAATAATAATAATAATAATAATAATAATAATAATAATAATAATAATAATAATAATAATAATAATAATAATAATAATAATAATAATAATAATAATAAATTCAATAGGACAGACTGATTATGGTAACTATTGTTAGAGATTTGAAACCAGTGTTTTCGATCTCGGCACCCATCATTGATGTAACATACATCGTGCAAGTGAAAAAAAAGTTTCGGATTCAAGCACCGCACTACTCTGTCTGCCCCCATTCTGACTCCGGTTCAGGCTCCGGCTCCGGCTTGGTGATCCGTATCATGAGCCAACTCAGGATCCGACTCCTCCCTGGCTCAGAAGCATGTCAACTGCTTATTTCCCATCTAACTATATTCATGAAAAAATAATGAAAAAAACTATTGGGGTTACACCAACTGGGACTCAGGAACCGGTTTTCCAAACCTCATAGATTTCGCCGACCTTAGAAACCCCTAATTTGATGTCTCAAACGTCAAAATTTAAAGAGATTTGGGAAATTTTCAAGTCAACTCCCGTGATGACTTGGATTTCCTGCCAGTTTAGAAATTTGAACCATTCAAAACGATTTCACCAACCTCGGAAATCCCTAATTTGAGGTCTGAAACGTCAAAATCTAACGATGAAGTGGAAATTACCAAGTCAATGGCTGACATGACTTGAATTTTCTATCATTCACAAGCTCCAGAGCCTCCAAAAGCGCTCGGCAGCCCTTGAAAACGCGTCGTAGTCATTGGAAAACGCGTCGTCGTAATTGAAGGGCAGAGTTGCCATTGGAAAAAATCCCCAATCCCCTCCGGAGTTGAGAGCCTTGACCAAGTCAGATGTTGACATAACCTTTCAACCGTGAATTGTGGAAAAAGTGCCAAAAAACTTGTTATAGAAGACCATGGCAAAAAAAAAAAAAAAAAAAAAAAAAAAAAAAATTTGGAAGGGGCAGCACCTCATTATGGGGGTGCAAGGATACGTAACCTCGTCTACGACTGTATGAAACCACCAGCAGTAAAAATACAATATGGATAGGGAACACGACCACCTACAAGGATACCAAATTTCAAGGGGATACATTCTATCTAACAAACCCTAAAGGGGGGGGGGGTGCTGAAAATAATAACAACTTTAAGAGGTTGGCTACACCACCTTACTGGGGTGCAGGGAAACGTGACTTCGTCTACGAATAAGTGACACCACCACCAGCTCTGAAATATCATGTTGGTATGGGATACGAACTCTCTATGACACCCTAAGGGGGATCCTAAAGTTTTAAAGGTAGCTGCACTACCACTTATAAGGATACCAAATTTCAAGAGGGTACGAGCTCTCCAACACCCGTTGATAGGGTCAACGAAACCAGTTGCTAGCAACAACCTTATAAGGGGTGGCGTCGCTAAGGATGAGTCATAGATAAGTAACCTCGTCTTCGACGAGGTTACGTCATCAAAAGTGGGGGTAACAAGTATTAAGGGGATGCCAACTATCTAACTTCCCTTAAAAGGGGGGTATAAATTTATTGTAACGTGAGAAACAAACCCGATGCATAACTACTGGTGAGATCCCCAGACTCACACAAACAAAAAATACTCCCCTTTCGGTTAAAGTTTACTTTATCTTGCACCAACTGCTATCATATGCAAAGTGAATAATAAATATATCAATAACAGTTGCATAACTGCAGATCAAATAGAAATGTTCAACATCTCCTTCATAAACGTCGATGCACGCACTAACAGGCTCAAAAAAAATCTCAGGATTGTTGCAAATGGTTGTGCAGGCAAAGACAATGCATTGACAAAAAGTCTCCACATTTGGATTATCAGTGGCATACATTAGGTTCTTGAAGTGTCTCCAGAGATTAAAATCCATTGGACTGAAGTCAGGCGATATTGTAGGTCATGACACCTACTTATCAACTTGCTGAGATACATAGCACACATGCACATGCACATGCAGAACTACATGCACAATGTTGCTAAAATGGAGCCCCCATTATGCCTAAACTATGCACATGAAATGCTATTGCTGTCAGCGATATATCCGCAAGTAAGTGGGAAATGTGCTTACAAGGAACTCCCTATATAGACATGGCCTTTAAGACGTTGTGGTAAAAACATAAAGCCTTATCAGACAGTTTTTGACGAATTCCAGCCCACACGCTGCATTTAAACTGCTACTGGTATCTAGCCTCTATGGTACCCGTTTAAATTCCTCAGCTCACCGATGCCGCCTACGGAAATTCATAAAACCTCCTCCTAACTGTTGCCCCATTCGTTAAGAGTATGAAGACAAACGTTATAATGAGAGCCAGCCGAAAGAACAAGTGGAAAAACATGACCCATGGTGTAGAAAAATTAGCTGACAGACCTTGCAAACATTGAAGTTGCTGCAGACACAGGTGTTTATCATGATGTATCCTCCATGTTGTGCCTCGACTTGAATGAAAAGATACAGTCAATTATCGTGTGCTGGTACTAGACTCTTCGGCAACGTGCTGTAGTACAAGTTTTTCCAGGCCGGCCGGCTCGTGGTCACAAGCATCTTCAAAACACTGCTGTAAATGTTTGATGGCTCCGCTGTTGTTTGTAATAGAACCTCTCTTATACAGTTGTGCAGCCCTGCGCCGACTTCCATTAGCATAAACGTGCATGTATTTCATGTCTTCCAGCTAACGATGGATGGGAGTATCCCTCCACGGTCGGAATTTACGAAGGAGCACACTGCTGTATAAAACAAACGAACAAAGAACACAATCAGCAAAGAAACCCCGTTCCCACGTTCTTTTAAGGAAGAGTCTTCGTCAAATGTTAAATTGACATTAAAAATAAAGATGGAAAGTGTGCCCACCATACAGCGTGCTAGTGCAAGTGATTATACCAAAAATATCATTACCGTAATATATGTTTAATTTAAAAAATTAAAAAAAAAAATTAAAAAAATAAAAAATTTAAACATTTTTTATTCGTTTTAAGTTTATAACTTAAAAAATTTACGTTTTTTATATAAATCAAACCAGGCTGTGGAGGCTCAGGAGGCTCTGGAGGCTCTGGAGCCTCCCCAGCTTCCCCCTCCCTCTCGACCCATAAGCACTCACATCTATGATCCTATTAGATGTAATATGTCATATTTTGTATAACTATAACACAAAACTTTCATGTTTTCGTTATATATATATATATATATATATATATATATATATATATATATATATATATATATATATATATATATATATATATATATATATATATTTATATATATATATATATATATATATACATATATAATAATATATATATATATATATATATCTATATATATATATATATATATATATATATATATATATATATATATATATATATATATATATATATATATATATATATATATATATATATATATATAACTCTATATATATATATATATAACTAACTATATATATATGCTTAACCCATATAACTAACTAATATATATTTGTATATACATACATATATAACTATATATATATATATATATATATATATATATATTACGTGATACCACCACTCATGGGCAGGGCCCTTTTCAGAAATAAATAAAAATAATAATAAAAAAAAATTACAAAAAGAAAAAATAATCAAAGTGAATGAAAAGTTGTGAATGAAAAGAAAATGTTGTTTGGCGGTCTGCGTCTTAAGTAGTTTTCTGTTAGGGTCGTGTGGATTTGTTTAGTGTATGATGTTTTGTTTGGTGGAGGTGGAATGTTATTCAGAAATAGTTTGTAATATAGAGCTGGTGAAGGAGATTGTTTGAGACTGTGGTGGATAGGGTTGGAGAGGGCAATGTGGCATGGGTGTTGGGGTGCAGGGTTGTGGAGTAGGAGTCGGAGTCAGATTCGTGGAGTCGGGGAGTCGGTAGTTTTGAAGGTGGGTTGAGTTGGTGATTGGGTTCAAGGTTGTTGGGTTAGATCGTCGAGTCAGTTCAAGTCAGAGTCAGTAATTTTCAAGTCGGTAATTTTTAAGAAAGTGAATTTTTTGGGGGAGTCAGGTCAGGTCAGGTCAGCAATTTTTTTCAAAGGGAAGTAGGAGTTGGAGTCGGAGTCGTTAATTCTGAAGTGGTCGGAGTCGGAGTCGGAGTCGGATTCGGTAATTTTGAAAAGGGTGGAGTCGGAGTTGGAAAATTTTTGAACCGACTCCACAACCCTGTTGGGGTGTTTTAGTTTTGGTGAAGAATTGTGTGCCTATCATATTCAGGTTTGTGTCTATGGGTAGTATTTTGGTTTCTTCGTGTAGGTATTGTTGTGGTGTTGTAAGCGTGCATCCTGTTATGATTCTTAATTGCTTTGTTTCGTGTCGTTTGGAGTTTATTTGTTATTTTTAGTCAGTAGTGAGTGCGAAGATGGAGAGGCATAGTTTAGAGTTAGACGGATGTAATGTTTGTATACAGTGGTGGATGTCTATTTATTGTTTGTAAAATCTGTGCCAGCGATAGTTCTTAATATGTTCAATTTCTTGTTTGCAGATGAATTTATGTTTTCTGTGTATTTTGTAAAGGTAAGATGGGTGTCAATTGTTACTCCAAGGATTTTGGAAATTTTGTTGAAGGGCATGGCAATGTTGTTAAGTAGACTTGGGAGGATGTGGTGCCAAGTTGGCGGTCAGTAGTGATTAAAGTAATTCATGTTAGTTTGGTGAGGCGGATATTCTGTTTTCTGTTAGCCATGTTTGAGGCTATTTGATGTATTGATGCATCAGGTTTGTGGCCGTGTTCAGGTTCTGGTGTGTAGTGACTATGGTGATGACATCTGCGTTGGTTGTTATGATTGTGTGATCTGTTTGTGGTTGTGGTAGATCGGCCGTAATTTAGTTGAATAGTGTGGAGGATAGTATTGCAGATTGGGGTACTCCGTTGTTGATGTTTACTGTTCTGGATTCTGTATTATTTGTTGTATTTGCGCTGTTATTCCTGACAGAAAATTGAAAATCCATTTATTCATGTTAGTGGCGAAGTTAGATTTTGTAATTGTGTAGATCAAGCTATGTTTAGGTAATGTATCTAATGCTTTGATGGTGTCGATTGCTATGGTTATTATTTTGTGAGTGGGTTTTGAGTTTAGGCCGTTGATTGTGGGTTGAACGCTGTTTATGAGTGCGGTTGTAGTTGAATGGTTTTATTTGAAACCGTGTTGGAATTTTTGTTTGATGAGGTGTGGAAGTTTTGGTTAGTGTGTTTTTTTAGCAGTTTGCATAGTGTTGCTAATAGAGAGATGGGGCGATAAATAAAGGGTCAGATGGGTCTTTTCCTGGTTGTAGTTTAGGTATAATGATAGCTTTTTTCAAGATTGGGGAAATGAAGTTTAGGCTGATGGAACTGTTATCTATTTGTACTAATTGAGTTAAAGCTGTGTTCCCTAGGTGTTTCAGGTGATTGTTTGAGATGTTGTCTGGGCCAATTGCAGGAGAGTTTTTAAGTGCATTTGTTATGTTTTCTAGGTCAGTTGTGGTTATTTCTATTGCTGGGTCGTGGTTAAATTTTAGTTGGGTCATGGTTGAATTTTATTTAGTAGGAGCTCTGATGATTTTCCGGTTTTGAGGGTGTGTTGGTTTTTTACTCTGCTTTGCGAAGTGAATTGCGAGAATGTTTGCGTGTTGTTTGTTGGATTGAGGGTTTTGTGTGTTTGGGATTTTGATGGATTCATGAGTGTGTGTTTGTTGGTTAGTTGAGTTTTTCAGTGTGTTTATGGTTTTCCACATTCTGGTGTTATTCGTGTGTTGGATGTTCTTGATGAGGAAGGTTTGGAAATTGTTTGAAGAATGTGTTTGTTAAGTTTATGATTTGGATGTTTAGGGCGTTAATTTGGGTTGTCGTTTAGAGTGATGTGGGCATTATTTTTCTGAGTGAGTTGCGTTGTTTAATTAGTTGTTCTTTTTCAGGTGTTAGGGTTGGGTTGTATTTTTGAATGTATCCTCTGGAAATGGATTTGTTAGCTGCTTTTAATATTAGAGAAGTGAAGTTTTTGTATGGCTTTGTTGAGTGTTGATGCGTTTGTGATATTTAGGGGATTTATGTTGTTTTGTATATAGTAGGTGAATTGTGTCCAGTCTGCTTTATTATAGTTTATTTTGTTTTTCTGATTTAGTTTGGTTTGTTGATATTTTGGTATTTTATGATGATGGGGAGGATGTTGGAGTTTAGATCGCTTTGTGTTGACCAGTGAAGTTTTGTGGGTAAATTAGGTGAGCATAGTGTTATGTCTAGTGATGTGCATGTTTGGTTGATTTGGAGTGGGTTTCTGGTGTGGCTGTTTGTGTTGTTTAGGTTGTTTAGGTTTTCAAGGTTGGCTATGATGTGTGTTCCTCTTTGGTTTGCTTCTTGGGAGTTGTATCATGTAAGGTGGTGGGCGTTGAGGTCACCTCCCAATATGAGGTTTGGGAGGTAGGAGATTTCGGTGAGGTTTGGTTTGTAATTTCTTGGGCAGTGTGGTGAGGTGTGGTGGGAAATGTAGAGGTTTATTAGACTGTGTGGTTTTTTATTTATCATTGTTGTGAAGGATTGTATTTTGGTGGGGTTGTCGTTTAATGACGTTGTAGTTTGTAAGGTGGTGTTTGGGTTTGATAGTGTTTTGTGTATAAGGATTAGTAAAGTGTAATTTTGGGGGGTTTGTGGTGTAAAGGTTGCATCATAGCCATATAATTTTGGTTCTGGATAGTTTTCGGGGTAGGTAGGCTTCATGTATCATGGGTATGTGTATGTTGTGTTGTTTTAAGAAAATCTCTATTTCTTTGGTTTTGTTGTGTAGTCCGTTTGTGTTGAATTGTAATATATTTATGTTGTGGATTCGTTTGTGCGATGCATGTGTTGTGGGGGTTATTGTGGATGGAGTTCAGATTTGGCAGATCCAATTGTGTTTCATTTTACTATCTTGTTCCATATTGGACATTTGTAGATTCCAGGTCCAGGGTTTGTTTCTAGGTCACCGACTTTTAGAAGTACGGCTTAGGTAGAAGCCGGGAAAGTATGTTTCATAATGAGTGGAAGGAGAAATAAAATAGTTGACTGGTAGAGAGTCCTGGGAATGATCTCAGATTGCACTCCTTAAGCGGCGACACATGCGCTGTCATGAAGCAATACCACGTTTTCTTAGTAGTCTCAAAGATTCTTTGTCCATATAGAGATACCAAACTTACTACTAAGAAATTTTACAGTAATGACTATATATATATATATATATATATATATATATATATATATATATATATATATATATATATATATATATAACTAACTAACTATATAACTATATATAACATACAAATATATATATATATATATATATATATATATATATATATATATATATATATATATATATATATATATATATTTATATATATATATATATATTTCAGTATTTTCCTTTCTTCAAGATTTCAAACTCTTCTTAACGGTAGGCTTTATTTGGGGATTTGGAGTTGGATTATCAATCGCACTCGCGGTAACAGTCATGATTGATGTGATGGGGATGCAAATGCTCCCAGCTGTACTAGGAGTTTCATCCATTGTCCATGGAATTGCACTGGTTATAATAGGAACAATAGCAGGTAAAAAACTATATAGCATCATCTCTACAAATATTAATAAATATATGGAGACCAGCCGTAAGCCCTTGTCCGGCTCGACCCAGGATGGGTATGTATGGGTCGAATCATGTTTAAAATTTTAGTGGGCGGATATGGTCGGGATGTACAATCATAGTCTATTCATAATAAATGATCGATGGTACAATGTTTAAAATACACTGCCGACTAAGGTAGGGGTAGGGTATGCTTAAGAACAAACATTTTTTTTCAGTTTCTAGAGTATATATATATATATATATATATATATATATATATATATATATATATATATATATATATATATATATATATATATATATATATATATATAAAAATAAATAAAATATATATATATATATATATAACTAATAACTATATATATATATATATATACTATAGGGTGATTCAAATTATGGTAAAATTTTTGTTAGCTGATAAGAAATGCAAAAAATAAAGGTAAAAGTTCCTATAATGGTATGACGTAGTGTGCTTAGTTTTCCGTCTGGCTGTCTGTATGTGTTTTTACTAAATATTTTGTATCTTCGAAACCAAGTAGGTTACAAACCCTATATTTGGGATGAGTAATGTTGTGTGTAGTGCTAATGACGACAAAAAGAAGTATCAAATTTACTATAAATTTAAAAAATGGCGGCCGGTAAAAGTATTTGAGGCGACATTCCATGAAAGCGGATGACTTAGGTTAAAATGTTAAGGAACCAAAAAATACCTATTGTTGTACGCAGAATCAAATGGTATAACATTTAATAAATTATGACTATTAATAACGGAGAATGTAAATTTGAGTAATTGAAAACATGTCATTTAAATAATAACAACTCTTCCACAAACAGCTTCTCCCTCCATTAAACATTTCAGCACATTGTTGACCAAAACAAACAACTATTGTATACAATAAATGCACTGTCTGTTTGTGTTACGCATCACAATGTAACTCATGTTATTCATGTCTATCTCTTACATCGTTTTACTCGATTTATTGAATATGGATCGTAGATTACCACGTGTATTCATACTCCAAACTAGCTAACATGCATCTAATGTATGGGATGGCACACTGCAATAGTTCTGTAGCAAGACGTTTGTACCAAGAGAAATATTCCAACTAAATTTGTCAAAGCGCAAGGTTTTTTGCCACTATTCATCAACACATCTGAAACAGAGTATTTGCAGTCCAAAAGAGCACACTAATGCAGACAGAGCCCCCGATCTACTAGGACTGATGATTTAGAAGAATTGGTTATTAAATTTCTGAGCATCCTGAAAGAGCAAGCGAGAATTGTCACTACAGTTTAATTCGAACCAATCTAGTATTTGGAGGTAACTACACGAGCAACAGTTACACCCGTACCAAGTCTATCAGGTGCATACTTTATTACCACGTGACTTCACTCCTCGTGTTGTTATTTGTCAATGGTTTTTGAACAAATGTATTGACCCAAACTTTTTAACAAAGGTTTTATTTACCGACGAGGCTCACTATACAAGAACAACTATCGTTAACGTTCATAACGAACATATTTGGGCAGATGAGAATCCTCATGCCATTAAATAGAATCGTTCACGACATCAGTTTTCAGTAAACATTTGGGCAGGAATTTTACATGATCATGTACTAATGTTCGAGCTTCCTCCCAGGCTTAATGGCATAATCTACTTAAACTTTTTGAAACATGAGCTCCCTACCTTGTTTGATGGTGTACCTCTTCAGTTGCGTCAAAACATGTGGTTTATGCATGATGGGGCTCCTGCACACTTTAGTGCTGCAGTTTGTGATCACCTAAATGAGACCTTTCCCAATCAAGGAATAGGTCGAGGTGGCCCAGTTCCGTGGTCAGCAAGGTCATCAGATCTAAATCCTCTGGATTAATAACGGAGACATTTAAAGACCTTAGTATACTCTTGTGCAATCGACACCGTTGAAGACCTACGATTAAGGATTATGAACGGAATTGAAACGATCAAACAGACTCCTGGAATATTTGAAGGGGTCCGACAATCGATGAGAAGACGCGTGCATTGGGAACAACGGAGGTCATTTTCAACATTATCTTTAGTCTTTTGAAATCATTTGTAGGGGTTTTAGAAACAGTATGTTTATGTTGTACAAAATTAAACCTATCATACAATAATAAAATGTTTATTTACACCTCCTATTCCGAATGAGTTATTCGTTCCTCAAATACTTTTATCGTCCACCATTTTTAAATTTAAAGTTTGTACTTACTTGGTTTCGTAGATACAAGATATTTAGTAAAAAACACATACAGACAGCCAGACGGAAAACTAAGCACATTACGTCGTACCTTTATAGGAAGTTTTACCTTTATTTTTGCCTTTCTTTTCAGTTACCAAAAATTTTAACCATAATTTTAAATCACAATATATATATATATATATATATATATATATATATATATATATATATATATATATATATATATATATATATATATATATATATATATATAAAATAATTCATGATATATATATATAAAACATATAATATATATATTTCTATATCTTATGCTCATAATATAAAATATATATAAGCATATTTGTTTGTTTAGAAGCAAAACTTTTTGTTGGTTTAAAGATTAAGATACACAACAAAGTTCTCGACACACACAATCGATGAATTGACCCACTCTCTCTCTCTCTCTCTCTCTCTCTCTCTCACTCTCTCTCTCTCTCTCTCTCTCTCTCTCTCTCTCTCTCTCTCTCTCTCTTTATATATATATATATATATATATATATATATATATATATATATATATATATATATATAATATATATATATATATATATGCTCTTCATATATATGTAAAGTGGTTTTATGATTTAAAACTAACGAATACCCTAGAGTAGATCGCATAGATATCAGTTTCGGGATCTCTCGGCCTCTAGGTGGAGAAGACGGGAGGGACTTCGTCCCCCTTTGTCCCCCATCAGCTCGAGCCCCAAATGGATATACTTCAATTTTTAGGGGCCTCGAGCTGATGGGGAACAGAGGGGACGAAGTCCCCACTTAAATCATCACATAAAGGCCGAGACCTAACTGATATCACCATGCGATCTCTAGAACGACTAAATTAGTTTTAAATCATAAAATATATATATATATATATATATATATATATATAACTATATACTATATATATATATATATATATATATATATATATATATATATATATATATATATATATATATATAGAGAGAGAGAGGAGAGGAGAATGACTCAATCGACTCGCCTCACGAACTAAGCGTGAGTGAGGTAGTTGAATATATCCTCACTAGTTACAGTACAGTATCGACAAATATGCCATATATATATATATATATATATATATATATATATATATATATATATATATATATATATATATATATATATATATATATATATATATATATACTTTCTTATATATATATATTTATATATTTCTTCTTTCTTTCTTTCTTTATCTTCCTTCAATTTTCCCAAGAATGGGAGTAAGGTGCGAGACAAGCATCGGAAAAGAAAAGCAGTAGAAGAACATGACATAAGTCGAAAAGAGATGCCCAGCCTTACCGCCCTCCGCTGTACCAGGATACATACAGTCAGAAAATCCACCCTAAAGCTTCATGGGACAGTGATGGACCACCATGATAGATCGTCAGTGTAAGGGTTCATCCCTTGGCCAGGTGGGCCCATATACCCTCACAATCCCCGCCATTCACTCTTCATACACTTTTCTTTCTTCTCGACTCTACAAACTCACATTTCTCTCCTTCAGACATTCGTTCACCGACTCAATCCACTTTCTCTTTGGTCTCCCAACCGGTCGGTTCCCAACACACTCTCCACTATACAATTAACCAACCAACAACTATCATTCATCCTTTCCTTACCAAACCATCTCAACATACTTTCATTTGTTCTCTCATTTACCCCTTTCTTCACACCACACAACTCTCTAAGTTCATTCCTCATTTTATTAATTCTTCTCACCTAGCATGCCCCTAAGATTGTCCATCTGAACACATTGAACTTTAGATCTATACTTCTTATTCCAGACCATAGTCTCACTACTATACAATAACACAGGTAACAACATACCCTCATGTAAGACCCTAGTGCACTCAAGATTAGTCCCTTTACATTTCACCAACGATTTAATTGCCAGCCACCTACCTTCCTAAATTCACAACTTTCCTACTACCTCTGCATCATCGTTTCCCTTCTCATCCAACACATACCCTAATATTTAATCAGACACTTGCTCCAGCTGCTCTGTCTATTTAACTTCACTGGGAGGACTGCAGTATAACCACATATAACAGCATATGGGTAGAAAGCTCAAGCCCCTCCTTTTACATACCCTGCCAAATCTCTCCTGAAAATCCTCTCAAACTCACTTTAGATTCGCCCACAAAAACAAATCATCCCCATATAATAGGTAGGGCACCCTCCACTCATCTCCATTCTCCATCATTCTAACACCATTTCACTCCGCTATTAATCCTAAACCAATCACCATTGACAACCATGGAGACATAACACAACCCTGTCTCTCTCCGATATTAATCCTAAACTAGTCACCATTGACACCATTTATTCTTACACACGCTTCACTATCGTCATACATACTTTTGATTCCATTCAGAAGCCTACCACCAACACCATATATGTAATACCTGCCATAAAGTTTCCTTATTAACTCTATCATATGCGCCTATTGTAAATCCATAAAAACCTAAATATAATTTATTCTTCTTTCCCTCATTTTCTCAATCATTTCAATGTAAGGTGGTCACATCCTCACGCTACTAAATGCCCTTGTTCTTCATAATCGGTCCTCAATTAATAAGCACTCTTTCGACAAAATACCAGCATATACCTTCCCTACAACACTCAGCAAACTTATTCCCCTATAATTTCTACGGTTCCCCTTTCTCCATACTATATATAGGATACTGCTCTCCTCCAATATCGCGGAACTATACCCTCCATAAACCTTTTGCACAGCTTCCAAATCCAATCAATCACCATCTCGCCTCCACGCTTGATCATCATTTACTAGTAATTTCATCTATACCTGCAGATTTACCATTCTTCAACTTTCTCAAAACCCTACCCATTACCTCCTCCCTTACTAATAACCTCATCCCCAAAATACCTATTCATTCTTGCACCATCAAAACCACACATTCTAACACCTCATCATTACTGTTAATATTATTGCAGATTTTCGAAGTGTTCTTTTCCCACTCCCCTCACATTCAGTCGTTTCTTATCAAATATACTATTCATTATTCAATAAGTTGTAATTATATAATTTCTTAACCTTTCGCGTTTCCTTCCAGAAGGCTTTACTATTCCCTTGTGTCCTCATTCATCCTCCTCCAAACTGTTCATTTACACTCTTGTTTTTCACCTACGTATGCACCTTTTAGTATTTCTTTTTTTCGTCCTTATATATGTGCATCTTTCTTTTGAAACTTCATCATTTGCATTTAGTACACATTCAACCACGCTTCTTTTTTTTGCTTTAACCGCTTTCATGCTCTTCATTTCACCATTCACTTTCTTACTTCTTTTGCACATCCACACACTTCCTTTACTTTACTAACAATTGCTTCCTACATTTGCCCCAGATTTGTTCAGTATCCACTCGTTACATTCAAACGATTTACTAGCGAGCGCTCTTACATACTTATCCACTTATTGTCTTATTCACTTAACTTCTCACTCTTAATTTACCTACTTCTTTCATTATCACCTTCCTCTCCATCCAAGCCCCCCACTAACTTAATTTTACATAGAACAATATAATGATCCGATAATCCCATTTCTAAACCCCTCATGATTTAACATCTAACACATACTTCTTGTCTCCTTCTTCACCAACACCAAATCAATCATACTTTCACTTCCATACCACCATCTCCACTACACCAACTCTAGTATACTTATGGATACTCTTGTGTTTAAAAGAAAGTATTACTTTTACACACATACCTCTCTCTTCCTGAGAAATCAATCACCTTCTACCATTCTCATTTTCTCCATACTTAAAACCACCTGTTATACCATCCCTTTTTTTGATCACCCTATCCAACCATTTAAGGTCCCCCAACACTATCAATCTGAGGC
>JABUQX010073803.1:35000-36879 GCA_015478945.1 Trachelipus rathkii | reverse complement strand
GGGATAGGATGGAATGTGGGAATTATAGAGGTATATGTCTTTTAAGTGTGGGGAAAGTGTATGGTAGAATACTGATTGAGAGAGTGAGAGGGTTTACGGAAGGAAGAATGGGGGAAGAACAAGGAGGATTTAGGGAAGGAAGAGGGTGTGTGGATCAAGTGTTTACACTAAAGATGCTTGTGGAGAAAAGTATAGAGTGGAAAGGGAAAGTGTATGGGTGTTTTTTAGATTTAGAGAAAGCATATGATAGAGTGAAAAGAGATGAATTGTGGAGGGTGTTGGAGGAAAATGGAGTGGGGTGTAATAGGTAAAGGTATCAGGGCATTTTACAAGAATAGTAGAATGTGTGTGAGAGTGTTAGGGGGGGAGAGTGAGATGTTTGGGGTGGCGAGAGGACTGAGGCAGGGGTGTGTATGCCGTGGCTATTCAATTTGTTTATGGAGAGTGTTTGCAGAGAAATGGTGAGGGAGGGAGGGGGGTGGAATTGACAAATGGGAATGATAGAAGGAAGTGAACATGATACTGTTTGCGGGATGATACTGTCCTAGTGGCGAAGAGCGCGGAAGGGTTAAGGTACTTGGTGAGGGGAGTTTGAGAGAATGTGCGGACAAAAGGGGCTTAAAATAAATCCTGGTAAGAGTAAAGTGTTAGTGTTTGAGGAGGAAAAAAGTGAGGAGGGGGAGGGGTGGAGGTGGTGTAGTATTGGAAGAAGTAAAGATTTTTAGATATTTAGGGATGGATTTGGGTAAGGGGGAGGGATGAAGGAGGAGATAGAACATAGAGTAGGAGAAGGAATGAGAGCGTTGAGTGGTCTGAGAGAAGTATGGAAAGGGGGGATTTATCACAGAAAGTTAAGATAAGTATGTTTGAAAAAATTTGTGTACCAGCGGTGTTGTATGGGTGTGAAACGTGGGGGTTGAATGCCAGGTCCAGGAAGAAGTTGGAAGTATTTGAGATGAAGGGGTTAAGAGCGGTTTGAGGGATTAGTAGAAGGGAGAGGATTAGGAATAGGTTGGTGAGGGAGAGATGTGAGTGGAGGAATGGGTTGGTGGGAAGAGCGGAGGGTGAAGGGAATGTTAAGATGGTATATGGGCATTTGGTGAGAATGGAGGAACAGAGAGTGGTGAGGAGAGTTTGGGAGGCGGAGGGGATAGGAAGGAGAGGAGGGGGGAGACCAAGAAGGAGGTGGATGGATGGAATAAAGGAGATGCTGGAGGAGGGAGGGATGAGGGAGAAAGAGGGTAGGGTGTTGGCGAGGGATAGAGTGGGGTGGAGGAGTGTGGCGGGGCGAGATGAGGGGGTGTAGTGGAGAGGCTGTACGTACCACTACCCCGCTCAAGCGGGAAAAGGTGTACATTAATAATAATACACGTATATATATATTATATTATTATTATATATATATATATATTATATATATATTATATATATATATATATATTATAGTATATATATATATATATATATATATATATATATATATATATATATATATATATATTATATATATAATCTTATATATATATATATATATATATATATATATAATGGTCTGTTAGTTCTAAATGAAAGACCTAGATGTTTAGAAATCCTCAGCTGCAGCTGTAAGCCTGTCTGGCCTACATAACGGGCTTGGCAGTCCGCACAAGAATAAGAATAAATAACCGAGGACCTCAAACAAGTTGGCAAAATATCCTTCATTCTGAAAAAACTATTCATTTTAAAATCATTGACAGGTATAAAAATAACTTTATAAGATGGAAAATTTTTAGAAATTGATAATTGAAGGTTTTTAACGAGCTTCGGAGTGTTGGGACCAAAGTAAGGAACCTTTAAATAAACTACCTGCAATGATGAATCCACATCTGCCTGTTTGGGA
>JABUQX010073803.1:25000-30000 GCA_015478945.1 Trachelipus rathkii | reverse complement strand
AGTTGTCCTCTAACCAAGCTAGGGAGGTCAAAGCAGTTGACTAGACGACTGTCGAGAGCTTTTTTTTTTTTTTGAAGTAGGATTCAGGACTAGTGTAGAGCTTCCTGTTAATTTGTTAATGGCGACGCTATTGTCGATGGTTCGAATCCTGGATCGAGTGAAATTTTTCTTCGTCTTATTGAAAATTTGTGGCAACAAGTACCTTGTGCGCATGTCGGCGTTCCTTGACTTTGTCGGTTGTTTCTGTAACCCATGAGCACCCCCTGAAGAATGCCATGTAGCCCCAGAAGGGTTCAACCACCCTTCCGTAGATTTAAAAAAAAGTAGCGAGTTTCAAAGCAGTGATATCGAATCAGTAGATTTGAAAACTTTCCGAGATGTCTTCTTTTGGGGAGCGTGGATCAGACTTGTAGGTACGAGCCTCCTGAACGTTGTCGAACGGAGACGATGTTGTCGACGGTTTCCAAGTCCTAGCACGAGTGAAATTTTTTCGTGCTTATTATTGCTTAATTTTGCGGCAACAAACATTTTCTGTGCTTCTCGGCGTTCCTTGACTTTAGTAGGTTGCTCCTGTAAACCCATGAGCACCCCTGAAGAATTCCGTGTAGCCCCAGAAGGGTTCCAACCACCCTTCTGTGGATTTAAATAACTATTGAGTTTCAAATCGGTGATATCAAAAGACAGGGGATTTGAAAACTTCCAAGATGACTTATTTTTTTTGGGCAGGCGGGATTGGACTAGTGGTAGAGCCTCCTGTACATTGTCTAATGGGCGACGCTGTTGTCGATGGTCGAGTCCTGGCGCGAAGTCCTGACGTGAGTGAAATGTTTTCGTCTTTTTATTGCAAATTTGTCGCAACCAGCATGTTGTGCGCATGTCGGGGTTATTTGACTATGGTCGGTTGCTCACTGTACCCAGGAGCACCCCAGGTAGAGATGCCTTGTAGCCCCAGTAGGTTCCCAATCACCCTTTCTTTTGATTTAAATAAGGTATCGAGTTTCCAAAGCAGTTGATACTTCGAAGCAGGAGATTTGAAAACTTCCAAGATGCCTTATTTTTGGGGAAGGCGGATTGGACTAGTGGTAGAGAGGCCTCCTGCACATTGTCTAACGGCGGACAGCTGTTGTTTGGTGACGTTCGAGTCCTGCGTGAGTGAAATAGTTTTCGTTCTTATATTTACATTTGTCGCAACCAAGGCATGGTTGTGCGCATGTCGGCCCGTTCCTTGACTTTGTCGGTTGTTCCTGTAACCAGGAGCACCCCAGAGATTGCAGTGTGGCCCCAGAAGAGTTACAACAACCCTTTTCTGTGATTTAAATAAGATAGAGAGTTACAAAGCAGTGATATCGAAGCAGAAAAGATTTGAAAACTTCCGAGATGCCTTCTTTTTTGGTGAGGTGGATCGGACTAGTGGTAGAGCCTAATGTACATGTCTAACGGCGACGCTGTTGTCGGTGGTTCGAGTCCTGGCACGAAGAGTGAAATTTATTTCGTCTTATTATTGCCAAATTTTGTCTCACAACAAACATGTTGTGCCCATGTTGACGTTGCTTGAGTTGGTTGCTATTGTAACCCAGGAGCACCCAGAAGAATGCCGTGTAGCCCCAGCAGTGGGTTGAAGCCCCATTCTGTGAATTTATGGACACTCTATCAAAAAATCCGATTAATAAAAAATCTATTGAAAGAAGACGTTTTTTGATGAATACTTTTGCCATCTTTTATTACTAAAAAAAAAATTACAAAAACAAAAAAAAACTTTTTCTAGCTTTAGTGAATTTTGGAATTTTGACTTCTTCCACAAAAAATGTCAATAAAATCTAGAATTTTCAAGATATTTCAATGCCTTTAGCACTAAAACACGATTTTAGCGTACTCATGAAGATATGTTTACAACTGATACTAAATTTCATTTTTTATAAAAAAAAAAAATTTATAGACAATCTAGAGAGTCAATGAAAACTATTTTCTAAATTGTTGAATTATAACAGTCAAGTATTCGTGACACCACCTTACATTCAAACTGAGTATGAATGAAAACATCAACCTGTTTATATGTACATATTTACCAAATTTCATGGGCATAAAACTTTTTTTCCTTTCACTTACTTTTTTTTTTGGTCAGAATATGTTTCAAAAAACTGAAATGTAAGAAAAACGCGAAAAACTTTTTTGAAATTTATTTCCTTTTCAGACATGTAAAAAACATTATCCTCAATATATATATATATATATATATATATATATATATATATATATATATATATAATATATATATATATATATATATATACTATAATATATATCATATATATATATATATATATATATATACAGTTATATATATAATATATATATTTTGAATATATATATATATATGTAATATATATATATAATATATATATTATATAATATAGTATATATATATACTATATTATATATATATATATATATATATTTGAAATAACACGAAATATTTTTATATAATATATATTATATATATACTATATATATATATATAAATATAGTATTATATACTACTATATTATATATATATAATATATATATTTGAATACCACCTGAATTATTTGATATAATATATATATATATATATTAATATTATATATAAATATATATACTATATATATATATATATATACTATAATATATATATATTATATACTATACTATATATATATAAAAATGTATATATAATATATATAATATAATTATATATTATATACTAATATATATATATATATTATATATATATATATATATATATATATATATATATATATATATATATAATACTATATATATATATATATATATTATATATATCATATATATATATATATATATACCCACCAAAAGGAAAATAACTATTTTACTCAGACTTTGGCTCCGGCTCCGAATCCGGCTCCGGCTCCGGCTCCGGCTCAGTCTCCAGCTCCGGTTTATGCACTATTTGAAAATTGTTGAGCACTTCTTTTGGTAATATATTTTTCACCTAAAAAATATTTTTCAAAAAAAAATTATACCAATGCTTCTGCTCCGGCTCCGGCTCCGGCCTCCGACTAGGATTCGCACTATTGAAAATTGTTCAGCACTTCTTTTGACAATAATTTTCATAACATTAAATATTTTCCTAAAAAAATTTATGCCAAGCATCCGACTGCGACTCTTGCTCCTGCATCGGCTCCGGCTCCGGCCCCGGCCCCGGCCCCGGCCCCGGCCCCGGCCCCGGCTCCGACTAAGGTTTCTGCACTAGTTGTAAATTGTCCAGCACTTCTCTCGTAATTATATTTGTTACCTAAAAAAATATTTTTTAAAAAAATATATCCAGCACCGGCTTCCGGCTCCGGCTCAGCTCCACAAGAGATTTCTGGCACTATTGTTTAAATTGTCCAGCACTTCTTTTGGTAATATATTTTCTCACCTAAAAAACAAATTTTTTTGAAAGAAATTTAATCCAGCATCCGGCTCCGGCTCCCGGCTTCCGGTTCCGGCTCCGGCTCCGACAAGGTTTCTGCACTATTGTAAAATTTGTTCAGGCCGTCTTGTGAAATATATTTTTCACTTAAAAATATATTTGTCTAGAAAAAAAATTTTTATAATTCAGATCCGGTTCCGCTTCAGCTTCCGGCTCCGGCTCTGCTCCTGGCTCCGGCTCCGACTAAGGTTCTGCACTATTTTGTAAATTGTCCAAGCACTTCTTTGGTAATATATATTTTTCACCTAAAAAAATGTTTTTTTTGAAAAAAAAAATTTATACACAAGGATCCGGTATCCGGGCTTCGGCTCCTGCTCCGCACCGGCCTCCCGGCTCCGGCCTTCGTAGTTCCTACCCATATGAAAAATTGTCAGCACTTCTTTTAAAATAACAATTTTTTTTAACCTAGAAAAAGATTTCTTGATAAAAAATATACCCAGGATCCTTTACCTCCGGCTCCGGGCTCCGGCTCCGGCTTCGGCTCCTGGCCCGACTAAGGTCTTGCACTATTTTGAAAATTGCCCAGCACATTCTTTGGTAATATTACTTTTACCTAAAAAATATTTCTTTGAAAAAATTTGCCCAGGCTCCAGGCTCCGCACTCTCGAGCTCGGCTCCCAGCTCTCGGCTCCGATCTAAGAGTTTTTTGCACTATTTGAAAAATTGTACAGTGCTGTTATGGCAATAATTTTTTCCTCCTAAAAAAATATTTCTCTGAAAAAAAATAATTAACACCCCAGGCTCATGCTCCGGCTTTCCGGCTCCGCCCCGGCTCTTGGCCCAGGCTCCGGGCTTCCGAGCTTAACGTTTCTACACTATTGAATTGTCCAGCACTTCTTTGGTAATTTATTTTTTTTCACCTAAAGAAATATTTATGAAAAAATTACACCAGAATCCGCTCTCAGCTCACGGCTACCGACCTCGCTCCATTACTCCGGCTCCAGCCTTGGCTCCGGCTCCGGTCCCGTTTCCGACTAAGGTTTCTCCACCATTTGAAAATTGATCAGTACTTCTTGTGGACCTAACTTATTATATACGGTTATAAAAATTCTTGATAAAAATTATTACCCATGGATTACCACCTCCGGCTCCTGAATTGCCGGCTCCGGCTCCAAGCTCCGCTCCGACTTCGACGTTCACCTATTTTTACCGAAGTAAAGCATGGAGCCTATGGTTGGAAATTGCAAAACAAAACAAAAAACAACAAAATAGCATTTTTATATAAAAAATAAAACATTTTTTGATCTCTGAGACCTGGAATCTGCAATTTTGGACTGGGAATTGGAATTTATATTAGTTCAGAACACCCATCGTCCTAATAAATTTGTAATCTAAAAAAACATTTAGAATTTCCAAAAAATAATTTACACCATGATGTTCAGGAAGAATTTTTCTACTTTAACTTAGATAAACTTTAAAAATAAAAATGGGAAAATTTTGATTTTGCCTTCAAAAAGTAGGGGGTCTAGTTATGAAGTCTCCCCTTAAAGGGCTAGAGGGTTGGGAG
>JABUQX010073803.1:12500-20000 GCA_015478945.1 Trachelipus rathkii | reverse complement strand
AGAGACGAAGGTTTGCTGTCACAAAAAGAAGTCGATAATTTTGTCAGGATTATTATTAAACAAGTGCAAAGCTCAACTGACCTCGGGCAAACTCAGTGAATTACATTTTAAGTCTCAATAAACAGAACAAAATCTTTTGCTCATCTCATTACGCCATTAAATCAAATAAAACTATATCATGAATGCTGATGAAATTTTTAAAAATTATATGTTGGAGAGAAATTGTTTTATATTATAAAACCAGTTATGTAAAGGAAAAAAATAATTAAACAATAATCTGAAGGTTGAGGTGTTGGTCTTTTTGTTCAATGACATTTAATTGTTCAATGACATTTATTTGCATTCCGTACATTAATGGAACAGGAGTGAGCTAACTTGCACTCTAAAGCTTTCTGTTAACTGTTAGTGATTTCAAACCCGAATGAGGCCTCATCCACATTTGCGATTGGCTCAGGTCACAAAAAAAGGAACAAACATGTGTAGGAAATATTAATCTTGATTTGAACGAGGTATTAGCTCATGAAATACACACAAACATACACACACGCACATACATCTACAAAAAAAAAAAAAAAAAAAAAAAAAAAAAAAAACATGAACACACTAGCTTACCAAAATGTTTTGATGCCATCCTAGTTCAGGTTAAGCGCCTAAAATTTATTTATTTTCTTTTTATCTTCAAATTCTTATATAAATTAATTGTCTCCTTTACTTACTTACGAGGGCACCTAAATCAACTTTTACATATATATATATATATATATATATATATATATATATATATATATATATATATATATATATATACATATGCTATATATATAAAATTATATATATAACAAACAAGTTAAAGAACTGCTATTTTTCTAATTTTATTTATATATATAACCTTCATACTCTTTGCTATATATATATATATACATACTAGCGGCATTTCGTGTCGAAAACACGTTAAGTAGACTGTGGCACAGCGTTAGTTGAGGGAGCGTCGATCAGTCATTTGTCTACTTTCTTGATGAATGAGTCACAGGAGATTTTACTCTCCATCAGCGGGATTCGAACATTGGACACCGCGTTGCAGTGTTAACAATAACCGGATGCTCTAACCCAGCGGTTCCCAACCTTTTTGAGGCTATTACCCATAAAGCGGGTTAGATATTAGCAAATACCCCAAAAATTGTTTAGAAAGTTTATATATATATATATATATATATATATATATATATATATATATATATATATATATATATATATATATATATATATATATATATATATATATATATATAGACGCTGCTGCTATGCTATATATATAGACGTGCATGTTGAAAAAGTTTCACAAGAATGAGAGATTCAAGTACTTTGTAACACAATTCGAGATTTGCCAGACGCAAGATTGAAGTTGAAAATTTTAAGTAAATTATTGGTTTATTTATTTATTGTTTTTTTTTTTTTTTTACTTTTCTCGCAACTAAAATTTCCAAAAAATATCTTCCTTAATATTTTTGTAGCTATCGTAGTTTTTGAACTATGTGCGTCCCCTAATCTGGAGGCTGGCCTTAAAACGAAAAAGCGTGAGATTTAAAAAAAAAAAATTGCGCATAAAAAACAGAAAAAGTGTGGGACTTTTGACAAATATTTTAGACTCGTAAAGTGTGGGAACTACGTCCGATTTTTATCGTATCCTATCATGCGCATAGCAAACAAGCACATAATTACTTATTTAAGCCAAATGAGTGAAATCCCAGCTTAGATTCTTCGCTACAAACGGCCGTGAGAGAGTGCGAGTACTTTGAAAGCGATATTAAAAGGCATAATATTATTTCACTCACCTGCTTTTGCTTTTCGTCCAAACAAACCAAAATATGTCCAGAAGTTAGCGAAACCGGCGAGATCAACCACACATTTACGAATTGGTCAGTGGGCGGCGGGAGAACGACTGCTTGTGCTTGACTCAAACGAACAACGATCGACGATAGAGCCGATAGACACGCCATCCAGCGGCGCTGCGTTGCAGGCTTGTATTCGTATTTTAGGTAATAATATTTATTACCTAAAATTTTCTAATTCACTAACTAGTCACTAATCATTAGTGATTAGGTAGTTAGTTAGATTTGATACAGATGATTTTGTTAATAATTTTGTTTTGTGACTGCGCGATGAAAAGTCGATGATCCAATAAACGTACTTATCTTTACCCCTCGGAAAATCCCATTTTACCCCTTTGGGGGTAATTACCCCCAGGTTGGGAATCACTGCTCTAACCACTAGGCCATCCACGTCCCCAGAAAAGAAGCTCAAGCGTAGTTTTTAAAGCACCCGGTTTTTTAATCCCATAATTGCTGAGTTTGCTCATGTTACATTCTGTTTGGTAATAGTAGCGCAGAGGGGCTTCACTCCCGATTTTAATAAAAATCACAGGATATACTTTAGAAAAATAATAATGAAGAATAAAAAAAAAACAAACAATCAGGGTGGTCTCTTTATATCAGAGGCGACTCCTATACTCTTGCTGCTCGTGCTTAGCACGAGTTAACATTATAGAAACGATCGATCTTTTACAAATTTCATGATGTTACGATAAAATTTTTTTTTTTTTTTTGGAAAAATTGGTCAAATAAACGAAAATATTACATAATAAATATAAAAGATTATGTAAAATTGAAACAAGAAGTGTAAGAATCATCGCGATTAAATAACGCTATTTTTCAATCAATTAAAAAGGTTGACTTTTCGTGTTCTAATCAAATAGCGGATATTGTTTGTGTGTGTGTGTAACTTTAAAGTATAAAATTGTTTATATTGTTGCCTTTGGCATCTTTTAGTTACATTCTCTTTATGTATAAATAAGGTGAGACTAAATTAAGAGATTTATATTAAGAAACTGATATATATATATAATAATATATATATATATAATATATATAAATATCTTTCTATATAATATATATATATAATAATATCTATATATCTATATATATATATATATACACTCTTCTTATTATATATATATATATATATATATATATATATATATATATATATATATATATATATATATATATATATATATAATAATAAGAGAAAATAAAAAATATAATAACTTAATAACCTTAATAACTAATATATATATATGGAGATCAGAAACAAGTGGTATACATTTACATGCGCATGAATATATATATATATATATATATATATATATATATAACTATATATATATATATATATATATATATATATATATATATATATAACTATATATATATATATATATATATATATAACCTATATATATATATATATATATATATACTATAGAATTTATTTCAAAAGCCCGAGTAGTAAAAAGTTGCTGGAGTCGCCGCTGAATATATATATATATATATATATATATATATATATATATATATATATATATATATATATATATATATATACTATATATATATATATATATATATATATATATATATATATATATATATATATATATATATATATATATATAGGTGGGCCAAAACCTAAAAATAAAAAAGTGTCCCCTCTAATTATTTGGCTTTTGATGCAACATGAAGATTTGTGACAAAAAAAAACATGTGGTTACCAGTTTTAGCCGACCTACTTGAGGTTATATAAAAGAACTAAAAAATTGTTAAATTTTTTAGGTTAAAATCCTTAAATTCTTCATTAAATGTTAATATTTGTTCAATGTGTATATATTTTACAATAAAAGATGCAGGATTTAATTTTAAACAATTTATTCTATGATATTTTCTTGTAACACCTATATTTAAAAGTTATTTACAGAAAACAAAACAAATCGACTTTTTCCCAAAATTGAGTCATTTAATATCTATTTGGTTGTTTTTCAGATACATAATTAAATAAATATCATCAATTTTAATATGTTTAGCGATGTCTACAAGAAAAACAGCAAATAAATCAAATAAATACATTGTGGATGAATGCTTTAAACCCTTAGAAGAATTTCCTTTTGGAATACTTCCTTTTGGAAAACTTCCCACTTTAAAGCAAGTGCTTGAAAAATGTCTTTACTTTAAAGACTATAGGAGAGACAGTGTTCAGAGAGATGTTAGTGTAGAACTATTCAACCTATGGGTAAATTATAATGTTTATCCAATATCTGTCATTGGAATTAAAACAAAGCTCAGCAGTTACATTGAAAAATTTTATAAATTTGTGAACTATGACAAAAAGAAAAGAGGACAAAAATATGAAACAGATGCAGCAGGTTTTATAGAAGAGGCAAATCAACTATTTGATGTACATCAAAAAGACCACAAGAAACTAGCAGAATTGAAAAGAAGTTTCTATTAAAAATGACAGATGAAGATTACAAGTTTTATGAGGTGAGTATAACATCAAAAGTTTAGACCCAGCTTTAAAGCATTTACTCAAATACTCAATTCAAACAAAATTATATTTAACATCCAGTAGGTAGAGATAAAAAGTGTTTTATAGAATTTTTCCATTTTCAGGATCAAAAAAAAACAGGCATGGCTACTGCACTTCTAAGCTAGTTCCTGAAATACCTTCTGAAGCCAAATTCAAAAAAAAAGTTATTCAAGAAAGTCTTAGTTCAAAGAAATCTGGAGAAATAGAGAAATCAGATGCTGAAATGTCTGAGTCATTTTCAATTAGTATTGATTCAGATCCTGATTATAGTGGAGAAATGTCAAGTTCTGAGCAAAATCGAACAAAGCTACGAATGCTTGCTGAAATGTGTGACTGGTAATTTAAGTAGTTTTGTCATTAAAAGTTACAAAAAGCAAAAAAAAAAAAAAAATCTTACAAATCAATGCTTCATTAGACATTGAGATATATTCATACCAAATTCCTATTGAAAGATATTTTTCTTATACATAGTACTAAAAATCTCATTTTCAGGTATCAAATAAGTGATAGAGCTGGTGCAGCTATTGCTTCTGCTACATTGGTAGATTTTGGAGTTATCACCAAAGACAAAATGCAGCATGTTATTGACAAGTAAGTATTTCTATCATACAAATTACTACTAAATAGCTATCTACAATTATTTAGTTATAATTATAATAATTATAATTGCTTTAACACAACAATACCTTTCAGAAATAAATTAAGAAGAGAAAGGGAAAAATTGCGAGCAGAAGCGCAGAAAGAAGAAAAAAAATCTGTTCGAAAAGGTCACAGGAACAGGCTTCGATGGCAAGCGAGATGCAACCCTTGTGAATTGTGAAATTAATGGGTAATATCACACTTCAACACTGCTGGAGGAGCATTATGTCATCAGTGGTGAGCCAGGTAAGTAATACTAAGTATCAAGCACCTATAAATTATGAAAACTAAACTACCTATATTTATAAAATATTCTGTACCTATGTTATTAGAAATTTCTATTTTCAGATGACTTTTACCTTGATCACATCACACCAAAAAGCGCCAAGGGAATAGATGTAGCTCATGGAATATTTAAAACACTACAGGGAACAGAGCTTCAAACAAGACTGAACTTAGCAAAGGCAGATGGAACCAATGTCAATACTGGTCATTCACGTGGTTCCATTAGATATTTGGAAATGTTTCTAGGAGTTCCATTACAGTGGGATATTTGCATTTTGCATCTAAATGAGTTACCTTTAAGGCATATTTTTATGAAAATTGATGGAACTACCAAAGGTCCAGATAAATTTTCTGGAGCCATTGGCTCACAGCTGAATGACAATGTTTCCAAATGGGGTGTTGCTAAGTTTAGGCCAATTCCAAATCCAGAATTTGTCATACTAGACAATAAAGTCATTGATGACTTATCGACTGACCAGTAATATGCTTATTGCATCTGTTGGGGTGTAATCACAGGGAACATAGATGATGATTTGGCCTTTTTAGAAGTTGGACCTATGAACCATTTTCGTTGGCTAACATTAGCATGCAGAATCTTGCGGTATTATGTATCCATTTCCAAACCTACTAAAAATCTAAAGCTGATTGCCGAATTTATAGTAAAGGTGTATTTTCCTAGTTGGTTTGATATTAAGATTAATAAATATTTAACTGACGGTCCCAAAAACCTATTTAATGTGATTCAAAGAATCAATAAATTTCCTGATTCAAATGCTAGGAACATTTGCTATAATAACAGTTATTTTGCTCATGGTGAAAATATTCTCATTGGAATGTTAGCCGACGAGGATGAAGAGGTCAGAAGGAAAGTGGTTAATAAAGTTTTGCATTTGAAAGGCCTCATAGAAGACTTTCATGGTGAAGATGATGATTTTGTAGGGGGAATGGTTGAGTGATGATGATAATGAAGCCAATGTTTGTGAAAGTGATTATCCCTCAATGAATAAAGATGTAAGAGTGTTTTTAAAGCCCAAGATTAATTTCAAAGCTGTATGTTATTATAAAATGACCCCAATTTCCCAATGACACACAATTCCACCGGTTTTGAGACTGATTGAAGAAGATAAAATACTTGAATTTATCGAAAAACCACTTAAGACATGAGTGTCACAGCCAAAATGTTGAAAGACATGTAAAACTTGTTACTGAAGCTTCAGCATCTGTGGTTGGACACGATCGCAGAGATGGAGTTATTCGAAACAAAATTAGGTCCAGGAAATTAATTAAAAATTTCAAATCAAAAAGTGATTTTAAATTTTAATGTTTTATATATTTTTTTTCTGTTTTCTATATAAATAACCACTGCACTACAATTGTAAGGATTTTATATCTTGATAGTTAATTTGAACATAGGGGTAATATATTAAAAGTATCCCTTGTCATATTTTTGTAGTATATGCCACTATTTCAACTAAAAAACAATAAAAAAATTAGATTTTAGCAATAACTTCATAAATATAGTTTTAGGAAAAATGTTATTTCAATAAAACATGTTCTAAATTTAATTCTGCATCATTTGGTACCTAATTGATGCTTGTAGCTTATTTTATAAAGCATTTATGATTATTTTTGTATTTTTAACCCATAAAAATGTAAAAAATTTTACATTTTGAGACTTAAACCCAAGTGGGTCAGATAAAAATAATAACCACTGACTTTTTTCTTCATAAATGTGTTTTACAAATCAAAAGCCAGGTATTTTTGATTTGTTAAATTTTTTTATTTTTCAGCCCACCTTAATATATATATATATATATATATATATATATATATATATATCAAACTGAACTATTTTTAATTACAACTAAAAATATAACTCCTCAACTTTGCATACTAAAGAGATATATCTTTGAACAGATCTTGCTATCTATCTATATATATATATATCTATATATATATATATATATATATATACTGCAGTTCGCCACTTCAGATTCCTTCTGGAGGGCCGCGAATTCCACATCCGCACCTATCACAAGCCGATCACCTTTGGGATGGCATCTTGATATGTACGACGCTCACCCAGAGGAGCTCGTCATTTAGAGTAAGTTTCGCAATTCACAACAGAAATTCGGCACATCTCTGGAGTAGGGAATT
>JABUQX010073803.1:0-5000 GCA_015478945.1 Trachelipus rathkii | reverse complement strand
TGTGTTATGTCTCCTTGGTTATTCAATGTGTATATGGATGGGGTTATGAAAGAATTCGAGGTGGGGGATGGCAGGAAATGGTGTTAGAATGATGGAGAATGGAGAGGAGTGGAGGGTGCCTACCTATTGTGATGCGGATGATTTGGTTCTGTGTGGCGAGTCTGAAGAGAGGGTTGGTGGAGAGATTTGGCAGGGTATGTAAAAGGGGAGGGGTTTGAAAGTAAACGTAGATAGAGTAAGGTTATGGTTGAGTGAGGACAGTCCCTCAGTGTGTGAAGTTATGTTAGATGATGAGCAGCTGGAGCAAGTGTCTGAGTTTAAATATTTGGGTATGTGTTGGATGAAAAGGAAGGATGATGCAAGTGTAGTAGGAAAGTTGTGAATGGCAGGAAGGTGGCTGGTGCAAGCAATTAAATCGTTGGTGAATGTAAAGGGACTAAGTCTTGAGTGCACTAGAGTCTTACATGAGGGTATGTTGTTACCTGTGTTATTGTATGGTAGTGAGACTATGGTCTGGAATAAGAAGTATAGACCTAAAGTTCAATGTGTTCAGATGGACAATCTTAGGGGCATGCTAGGTGTGAAAAATTAATAAAGTGAGGAATGAACGTATTAGGGAAGTGGTGTGGTGTGAAGAAAGGGTAAATGAGAGAATAAATGAAAGTATGTTGAGATATGGTTTGGTCATGTGGAAAGGATGAATGAAAGTCGGTTGGTTAAGCAACGGATGTATAGTGGTGAGTGTGTTGAGACCGACCGGCTGGGAGACCGAAGAGAAAGTGGATTGAGTCCGTGAAACAAATGTCTGAAGGAGAAAAATGTGAGTTTGGCAGAGGCGAGAATAAAAAGGTGCATGATGATAGGAGAGAATGGCGGGGTTTTGTATGGGGGCATGGTTGTGGCTTAACCTGAGCCAGGGGATGAACCCTTACATTGACGATTTACCATAGTAGGGTCCGTCGCGGTCCTATGATGCTCTAGGGTGGATTTTCTGTCTGTGACGAGCTCTCACTAATTAATGGGTACAGAGGGGCGGTAAGGCTGGAGCTTTCTTTTTCGACGTTTGTCATGTTCTCCTACTGCTTTTTCTTTTCCGATACTTGTACGCACACCTTACCCCCAATCTTGGGGCAAGAGGAAGGTGAATAAGAAAAGAAAGAGAAAGATATATATATATATATATATATATATATATATATATATATATATATATATATATATATATATATATATATATACTATATATATATATATATATATCATGTCTTTTAATTAATGCCCTTAGATTTGCGTGTAAAATTCCTTGAATTGAGTAGGCAGTGACTTAAGTAAATCAAGCCCATAAGTGGTCAAAATCATTGAAGATTGCAAGCTTTAAGTAATATTAAACGTTTAATCTATGCTAACAGTTAAAATAACATGCCAGCGAAATAATATCTTACTAACGTAATCAACCCATATATTATAAAAACTACATTTTCTTTCATCATTTATGTTTGCCATGCAAGTTATATAAATACATAAGAACATAAGTTTATCTTCTTACTATGCACGCGCCGCTCTACATTTTATTCGATAACGTAGCATGAAAAAAACATGGACACAGATAATGGACATGAGCCATATATATATATATATATATATATATATATATATATATATATATATATATATATATATATATATATATATATATATATATATATATATATATAACTATTTATTATATATACTTTATATAATATATATATATATGTATATATATATAATAACTAATAATAATATATATACATATATATATATATATATATATATATAACTACTTCGAAAGATATATATATATATATATATATATATATATATATATATATATATATATATATATATATATATATATATATATTTATAAACAAGAGACATATATATATATATATATATATATATATATATAAAGAGGTTGATATATTTTACAACAAACCGATTTTACGCATCGTAAAATAGGCAAAACAAAAAGATTTAATGTCTTATTAATAAACATAAGATTCCCATCTTTATGTCAAACAAATCATGCCTGTCCAGGAAAGGTTTTCTCATTTTACTTCCTTCGGAAAGATTGCAAGAATTTGTAATTATTTAAACCTATTTCAAGGAAACTGCTTTTCTTCAATCTACATCCATCTCATTTCCGACAAGTCATAGCTCCTCCTTTCGCCCAACACTATAAAGGTCAAACTTTGCTTCACACTAAATATACAAAATCAAGCAGACTACATTTCACATGGAAAGGTAAAATTTTATTTTAAACTATATTTAAATATGTCTTGCATGCCATTTTATTTTCAATTTTATTCTGTATATCATGATGTATTTTCATTTTCAATTTAATTCTGTTATTAAAAAATTTATATTCAATTATAATTCAGGATATATTTTAATTTTCCATTCATTTTCCGTTTTTGAGAATATTTTAAATTTTGTAATTGTTTTGTTCAGATATTATTATTATTATTGATCTTATTCCAACTAATATGATTTTGACGTTATTATTATTATTATTATTATTGTCATTATTATTATTATTATTATTATTATTATTATTATTATTATTATTATTATTATTATTATTATTATTATTATTATTATTATTATTATTATTATTATTATTATTATTATTATGGAAATCATGTTCAAATTGCTTCAATACCTATATAGAATTTTTTCCTTTTCTTTTTTTCTAGATAAACCTTTATAAGATAGCCGTGGGTTACTTTATTTTTATGCCAATTGGAATTATTATTGTTTACATTTAAATTTATTTCATATTGTTGCAGCCATTTTATTGCTAAGTGTGGATAAGCCCTGGAATCTGTTAAGCTTTCCGTTTGCGCATAATTATTTTCAGTAGAAGGATTATCTTTCATTTTCTAATAAACAATTAAAAGGCCAATCCTTCTCATTAACCTACATATATTGTTTTAAACCATGAAATATATATATATATATATATATATATATATATATATATATATATATATATATATATATATATATATATATATATATATATTATACTATATGTTATATATATATATATATATATATATTGCAAAACAATTTTTTATGTAAAAACAAATTAATTTACAGTAATATATATATATATATATATATATTATATATATATATATATATATATATATATATATATATATATATATATATATATATATATAAATATATATATATTCAATTACGGCAATGTTGATCAATTTAGGATTTAGGTTTAAAGTTGTACTGCATCCAACGATCCATAAAGGTTAGGTTGAGTTTTACTGCTTCTTGGTCGGTTAGGATCCTCTAGTTCTGGTTACAATAAATAAGTTAAGTATACACAGATTTAATATGCCTATACTTAGCAAAACTTATCATAACCTGAAATAGATAGAGTTCGTAAACCGATGCTTAACTCTATATATATATATATATATATATATATATATATATATATATATATATATATATATATATATATATATATATATATATATATATATATATATGCTCCTGCTATATATATATATATATATATAATTTATTTCCTTTTTCTAGCATTATTGAAATTTTTTTTTATATTCTATTTTTTTTTTTTTTTAATTTAATTAACTACGTTTGGTATATTCAATTTATTCGTTAATTATAATCGTTAAAAAAATACAAATTATTGAAAGAAATTTTATTATCGATATATAAATAATTAATCGAAAAAATATATATAAAAAATATAATATATAAATATATAATATATATAATATATAAAAAAAATAGCCGAAATTAGCCTACTTTTTTTTCGGATCTTTATTTTAAATTTTTTATTGAACCTAAACATTTAAAATGTACGATAATCGCTAAAAAAAACTTTAAAGAAATTTTTGACACCATTTTAGCAAATAAAAAATTTATAGTTTTAATACAATAGTTGCGTAATACTTTCTCACAGTAGCTACATAATTACCATATATATATATATATATATATATATATATATATATATATATATATATATATATATATATATATATATATATATATATATATATATATATATATATACTGCTATATATACTATATATATATATATAATTTTCAATGCTTGTATGAAGAAATTGGTGTGCAGGCAAAATAATTCTTAAAAAATAAGAATGGTTAAAAATATCAATGATTATTATTAAATATCAATCACAATTTCTGTTCAAATGTCTTTGAGATAAAAGAAAATAGATCATTTTCATTTTGGAACCTAGCAGCCAAGCTTTAATTTCAGATTTGGGTTCGCCAAGATGGGATTGTACGTAAATTTTCTGTAAGATTGATGGAAGACAAGAATTCGATTGTCCAAAACGCCAGTGTGTTTGTTTGTTTGTTTGTTTTTGTATTCTGCATTCACTCGTAATAATAAAATAAGAGCATGAAGATTAAAGGATAAAAGAAATGAATCAAGAAACGAAAGTTTAAAGATAGAGGAGGTCGCAAAGTGTAAATTGACAAATGAAAGTGTCAGAGAGAGAGAGAGAGAGAGAGAGAGAGAGAGAGAGAGAGAGAGAGAGAGAGAGAATTAAACTCCCTTTCGCTATAATGAAAGTTTGTTCCAAAGCGTGAAGTCAGATCGGTGGGCATTATATTCGATACTTTTTGAGTCTTATGTAAATAAAGAGTCTTTTGATCTCTCTACCCAAATATCATTCAATATTCAAAAAAGAATTTTTTCCTTTCTGTAGGGAAACAATTAAAATTTTAGACATTTTTCTCTTTGTCGATTTTAAAATATTTCATCAGATTCCTCGCCCTCTATTCCCTTATCCTCTTTAATAAAAAGAAAATAAAGAATTATAATATATATATGTCATGATATCATAATTATATATATATATATATATATATATATATATATATATATATATGCTATATACTCTCCCACTGCTGCTATATATATATTGCTACATACT
>JABUQX010073802.1:15000-37500 GCA_015478945.1 Trachelipus rathkii | reverse complement strand
GAATATATGCTAACGTAACAAAATCTTCATATCAATAAAGCTACCATATCATAACCGGAACCAGAAATAAATACAACGAAAAGCACCAACATATCTTAAGGACGAATAAACAACTAACATTAACAAAGTTCCATACCTAACATCAGTAAAGTAACTAACATTGCAATAAAACGTACCCCATTCACGCTTTCTCAAACATATTAACATATCACTGTTATTTTTGCATTAACAAGGTAACATTTTAACAAAAAAAATTATCATTACATGACCTAAACATCATACTGACCAACGAATATATGCTAACGTAACAAAGTCTTCACATCAATAAAGCTAATATATCACAACCTGAACTCAGAATATATTGTACAACGACAAAACCTAACATATCTTAACTACGAATAAACAACAAACATTAACAAAGTTTCATACTTTACAACAGTAAAGTAACTAACATTGCAACAAAACGTACCCTATTCACACTTTTTTCAAACATATCTCTAACATATCACGGTTAATTTTACATTAACATCGTAACATTTAACAAAAATTTATCATAACCTAACCTAATTATCATACTGACCAACGAATATATGCTAACGTAACAAAGTTTTCACATCAATAAAGCTAACATATCATAACCTGAATTAAGAATATAATGTACAACGACAGAATCTAACACACCTTAACCATGAATAAACAGCTAACATTAACAAAGTTTAATACTTAACAACAGTAAAGTAACTAACAAAACATACAGAACGTTGCCTTTCACATCTTTTTTTCTTTTTCTTTTTTAAACTTTTATTTATTTATAATTTTATTTTTTTTAAACTTTTTTGTTTTATAAAACTTTTTTTATTTATTTTTAATTTTATTTCTTTAAAACTTTTTGTTTTAAAAAACTTTTATTTATTTTTAATTTTATTTCTTTAAAACTTTTTTTTTTTTTTTGTTTTTTAAAAAAAACTTTTAATTTTAACTTTATTTCTTTAAAACTTTTTGTTTTTACTAAAAATTTTATTCTTTTTATGTTTATAACGTAAAAAATTTACATTTTTACATACACTAAACCAGTAAAATCAAAACACATACCCCACCCTTCCCCCAACCCATCCTTGATATATAGATCTATTGTTCTAACGATCTATTGACCTCTTGATCTATTAGGATAACAGCTAACATAACAAAGTTTTCCCCCGATAGAATTAAACTATAAACATAACATACTTAACAAACAACATCCCACGATATAAACAGCCAGCACTAACATCTAAACAATAAAGTTCACATAGTGGGGAAGTAAAACAAGTTTTCATTTTTTTTATAACATATAATTTTCAATGAAAAGAACATTAAATAAATACATAAAAACATATAAGTTTTATTTTAAATATATTAATTCGTCTAATCAGGGGACATAGGATTCTGTATAAATTGAGCAAGTTCTATATATTTTTCCAGAGATTCAACTCCATCTGAAATGATGTAAGTATAAATACAGCCTGCCGCACTAAACCATTTTTCTGCATATTTTGGTTCAACAGCACTCATTCGTTCACGCCAGAGAGAAGTAAACGTATCCATGCTGATAGTTATTAGTGCACTCCTGTATATCGTATTATACGGTAATTCACATGTTTCAGTGTAAATATCGTAGATTACACCATGAGCTATATGAATTAAGTCCTCGAGTATGTCGACCTCTTTAAGATGAGATGTTAATTCGTTTTTCATTTTAACCAAAGCTGTAATATTTTCCGATGAATGAACAGTGAAACCTATACACGTACGAACGAATGTGACAGCATCGTTGGGTTTCCAATAGTTGCGTACATCAATACTTTTAACATTATCAGATTTTGTGAAAACAACATCTATTCTATTACACCCTCTCACACTGTCACCTCTGATAGATATTTCACCAGGATGCGATGCATCAGATAACACATGCTTAGCCTTTACCCAAGCTTCCGCAGTATCGATAACCTTAAGGAATTCTTCAACCAAAATGAATAAAGGTCTATTACTTGCACCTCCGAATGGAATGCAGGTAATATATCGCTTTCCATTCGTTTTACAGAAAAAATATAAATACACATCATTGGGTATTACGAAGGTCCTCGTAAAGATATCACTAACATGCTCAGGAGCAGAATGAGAGGTCATCATACCAGCACAGTGAAAAATGTCTCACTGACGACATTCGTATGTATAAACAGACCCAAAAGGTAGCGAGATTCTTTCTTTCGACCAATCAGATAAAAGTGAACAAGTATATGAAGGACGAACGAACTACAACAATTTAAATAATTCCATATGGAGGCTTTAAACCAATCGTTTTTCCTGTTCAATGTTTTATTTTCATGTTCAGACTTTACATTCGATTATTTTCTGTTCGTATTTGTATTTTCAAACCCAGGTCTTACAGGCAATTCGTTTCACTTTTGTATATGCATTTCCTGTTTCATTAGAGTTATCAGATACAAGTTGAGAAATTGTTTAAACTCGTCCCACTTTTCGAAACATTACGCAATGAATATGATTCTTGTTTTAACAACATTTTATGCTAACGTAACAAAGTTTTCACATTAATAAAGCTTACTTAGCATCATCTGAACTATGAATATAATGCACACGACAACCTGACACACCTTAAACATTAATTAAACTGTTAACGTAACAAAGTTAACACACTTAACAACAGTAGAGTACTAACATAGCATACAAAGCACGTAAATATCACACTTTTCTCAAGCAAATATCTCTAACATAACAATGTAAATTTATTAACATGGTAATATTTACAAAAATTTATCACAACATTTCTTATTAATCTATATGATCAACGAATATACGCTAGCGTAATAAAGGTTTCACATCAATAAAGCTAACATTAACTGAACTAAGAAAATAATGTAACAATGACAAACCTAACACAACTTACACACGAATAAACTGTTAACATTATTAAAGTTCCACACTTAACAACAGTAAAGTAACTAACATTGCATGCAAAACGTAACCTATTCATACTTTTTTCAAAACATATCTCTATCATATTAACTTTAATTCTTACATTGACAGTAACGATTTGGCAAAATGTATCATAACGGCTTGTCCGATTATCATACAGACCAACGAAATATTGCCTAACGTCAAAGTTTTTAGCAATTAAACTATAGCTGATAATTTCAACAAAAATTAAAGGAGTTGACTTAAAAAGATCATAATCCATTAATAATTGCTAACATAAAAAAGTTTTATCTAAACATAACATAAAAATAACAAAGTTGTAGCCAAACATAACATAAAAATAAGTTCTTTGAATAAAATATATAGTAAAGTGTAATAGTTTACCGAATTTAAAGCAGTAAATCAGTAAATCAGTAAATCAAACCATTCCGTCCACTCCCCGCCCCTCCTTACCCATCCGTCCATGACCTTTTGATCTATTGATCTAATGATTCAGGTCACATATCAAGTATCATTTCGGATAAACATAGTACAAATATAAGTTCTTGATATTCTAACCAACTAATATATGCTAACGTAACATCGTTTTCACATTAATAAAGATAACATAGCATTATCAGAACTAAGAATATAATGTGCAATGACAAAACATAACACACCTTACGCACGAATAAACTACTAACATTAGCAAAGTTTCATACCTAACAAGAGTAAAGTACCTAGCACAGTGTACAAAACGTAACCTATTCACACTTTTTCAAGCATATCTCTAACATATCAATGTTAATTTTACATTAACGCTATTGATTTACGTCGCATTTCGAGTATCATTTCGGATAAACATAGCACAAAAATGAGTTCTTTATATACTAACCAGCGAATATATGCTAACACAACAATGTTTTCACATTAATAAAGCTAACATAGCATCATATGAACTAAGAAAATAATGTAGAACGACAAACCTAACACAACTTACGCACGAATAAACTGTTAACATTAACAAAGTTCCACACATAACACCAGTAAAGTAACTAACATTGCATACAAAACGTAACCTATTCATACTTTTTCCAAGGATATCTCTAACATATTAACATCAATTTTACATTTACAGGTAATATTTAACAAAATTTATCATACCTTGTCTAATATCATACAGACCAACGAATACTGTAAACATAACAAAGTTTTTAATCCAAACATAACAAAAATAACTTCTTTGAATAAAATTCATAGTAAATTGTAATAGTTTTACTGATTTTAAAGCAGTAGTCATAATCAGTAAAATCAACACCAACCCCTCCCCACCCCTCCTTCCATGACCTTTTGATCTTTCGATCTATTGATTCATGTCATATTTCGAGTATCATTTCGGATAAACATAACACAAAAATATAAGTTCTTTATATACTAATCATCGAATATATGCTAACGTAACAACGTTTTTACATTAATACAGCTAACATAACATAACCTGAACTAAGAATATAATGTACAACGACAAACCTAACACAACATACGTACGAATAAACTACTAAACATTAGCAAACTTCCGCACGTAACAACAGTAAAGTACCTAACACTTCGTACAAAACGTACCCTATTTACACATTTTTAAAGCATATATCTGTAACATATCAATGTTAATTTTACATTAACATCGTAATATTTAACAAAAATTAAGCATAACCCTGTCTAATCATCATACTGACAACGAGTATAATCTAACGTAACAAAATTTTTTTACATCAAACTTCGTAATATTTACAAAAATTCATTTATAACCTCGTCTAAATATCATAATCCCAACGAATAATTGAAAATAAAAAGTTTTAACAAACATAACATTAAAGTAGCAAATTTTAATCCTTGATGCATAACCAAAAAATAAGTTCTTTTAAATAAAATATTACAGTAAAAGCGTAATAGTTTACTGATTAAAGCAGTAAATCCAACCACGATCCCATGCAACCCCCCTAAACCCACCCACTCGCCCATGAAAATATTGATCTATTGATTCAAGTCATATTTCGAGTATCATTTCGGATAAACATAGCATAAAAATAAGTTCTTTATATACTAACCTACGAATATATGCTTACGCAACGAAAGTTTTAGCATCAATAAAGCTAACCAATATCATAACGGCTGAAAACTTAAGAATATAAATGTACAAAAGCAACCTAACATACCTCGCGTATGAATAATCCGCTAACATCCTGAATATTCCCTACTTATCAAAGGTAAAGTAGCTAACAGGTCATACAATACTTCATATGTTCCCACTTTTCCCGCATATCACCAACAGGTAAAGCCGTATTATCTAACAAAATCCCTTAACAAAGGGGTAATGCCCGCTTACATCCCTTCGGGGTGATCCCTCATCTCAGTATTCACACCCTTTCAAGGGGCGCATCCCCTTGGGTTTTCTCTCGAAAGGTGTTGTGTTGCTTTAGATACTCTTGGTTAATGAAAACTGTTTATTCGTAAGTTAGGTACGTTATGTTAAATATTACTATGACAGTGCGAAATTAACACTGGTTTGTTAGAGAAATGATGAGTTTTG
Source organism: Trachelipus rathkii (assembly GCA_015478945.1). NCBI lineage: Eukaryota > Metazoa > Arthropoda > Malacostraca > Isopoda > Trachelipodidae > Trachelipus > Trachelipus rathkii. Next base: position 31,958 of record JABUQX010073802.1, on the reverse strand, counting down.
TAAGAAATTGTGAGACAAACTTAGGTGGGAGGAATGTAGTAATTTAGCTTTGTTTTTGTTTTGTTTTTGTCTCACAATTTACTGGTTTTATTATTTTTTTTTAGGGTTTGCTTCTAGAACGTCCACCAACAAGGAATACTTGGGATTTTCAGTGTTACAGATTTTTTATGTGTTCTTTTTATTAAGAGTGATTTTTTTATATGTTTATTTATTATATTCATATATTTCCAGTTAAAAAGTATTTATTTTGTTAAAAAAAAGGGGGACAATAGACTTTTCGTACATTTGAAAGTTATTCCCCAAGTGTGAAAAATAGAAGACTGTTTAACTTTTTCTACGATTTACGTGCAACAGGTAATTATAACATTATTTTTGTTATTATTATTATTATTATTATTATTATCATTATTTATTATTTATTATTATTGTTATTTTTTCATTATTATTATTATTATTATTATTATTATTTTTATGATTGTTTGAAGGGTTAATGTTTTTTTCAGTCTGAATCTGGTTTCCCGAGAAGCTGTTTCTGTCTCCCGAGAAGTTGTTTCTGTCGAAGGTCGTGTTTCCATTCAGTGGCTGATTCTTTTATTCTGTTGAGGTAAGTGTGAATGTTATTGTTTATTGTTGATTGATTTTTTTTTATGAATGCTGGACTTGGTTATAAAAAGTTGTTTTTTATCTTTTAGTCTGAATTTGTGAATTGGTGTGTTGCTGTGTGGGATTCGTCGGCTTTTAGAGAAAAGAGAAAAAAACTGGGTCAACCACCCAGGTAAACACTCTGCAGTGGTGGGGTTATATTTTTTTATTATATTTTTTAATTTCATTCACTTATTTTATATTTTAATTCATTATTAAATATAGTCATTAATTTATTCATTTGTTGCAAAATCTTGAATAATTGTTACAAAATCTTAAATAATTATTATTATTATTGTTATTATTATTATTATTTTATTATTATTATTATTTATTATTATTATTTATTATAATTATAATTTTATAATAATTTTTATTATTATTATATTTATATTATATAATTATTATTATTTTATATTATTTATTATTATTATTATTATTATTATTATTATTATTATTATTATTATTATTATTATTATTATTATTATTATTATTATTATTATTATTATTATTATTATTATTATTATTATTATTATTATTATTATTATTATTATATATTTTTTGTTTTGATTGCTATAATGCGATGTTTTTTTATCTATTTCACAGTTTTTTTTTTTTTTGAGCTTATTCGGCAATCACAGCAGAATAACATAATAAGAAGATTGATTGATTGATTAAAGGACTGAAGAGGAAAGATTAAAATAGAGAAGCTTGGTTATAGAGTGAAATAGGTAAAGGAAATCTGAAAAGAGAGTAGAAGGAGAGAGATTGACTAAATTGCTTGCAAGACAATTTCTGGAACAAAGATAAGATTAAAGATTGTGTAGACTTGTCAAAGGAGGAAAGGAAAGATTAGTATTGAGAATTGTGTAGGAGAATTAAGAAGGAGTACTAGTGGAGAACTGTTTAACGCATTATAGCCTTTATAAGTATTAAGTGGAGAACTATTTGACGCATTAAATACTTTATAAGTATTAGGGCTATATATTTTATGGTTAATTTTTTTTAGATTTAAGGTTTTGGGGTTTACTATAGCGTTTGACCTTGCCGTGTGTGGGGTATACTTTTACGTAAATCCTTGTTGTTTTCACGGTAACGTATAACCTTGCCGTGGTTTACCTTGTAGTGGTGGTGGTAATATTTTCGAATCAGTTACGGTATCGGTTACGGGTGCTTACACTAGCGGTTCACCTTGCCGTGGTGATTATTTTTAATAAATTTTTGTGTTGTTTGTGTGTTTTGAGTTTGATTTTTTTCCTGAGTTTTATTGTGTTTATTTATTTATTCGTTTTGGTTTGTTCTCTGGTTTTTCTTTCCAGGACCCACGACCATTGACAAGATAGTTGTCGGCGTCAAAACCACGACATATTTCTGGCGCCCAACGTGGGGCGTCTGGACGGAAGACCAAGGGGACATAGACGATAGCAGGTAAGATGGCTACGCCTGAGGAAGTGAGATTGGGATTGGAAGTAGAGAGACTGAAAGAGGCATTAAGGAAGAAAGAAAAGGAGAATGAGGACTTAATTGATAGACTGAGAGAGATGGAAGAAGGACTGCAGGAGAGAGAAAAACAAATGGAAATGAAAATGGAAGCAAGAATGGATGATATACTGAATAAGAGGTTTGCAAAAGAGATTGGCACGAAAGGGACGCGAAAGAGAGTAACCTCTACTCCGAAGATAGTAGATTTACAGAGGGGAGAGAGCGGTTTGGAAGAGGAAAAGATTGTAAGTGATGTGGATGAGAAGGATATGGATAAAGAGAAAATGAAAGAAGATAAAAATAGAAAAAAGAAGGAGAAAGAAGAAAAGAAAAAAGAGAAGAAGGATCAGAAGAAGAAGAAGACGTCGAAGAATAGAAGACATGAAAGAAGAGTGATAGCAAAAGGTAAGAGTATAGATTCTTTATATAGTAGTGTGAATGAGGAAGTGAATGAGAATTATGATGAGGATACTACGTCGGAAGACTCAAGAGATGTTGATGTTCAAGTTGCACGGAGTGTCCTCATTAGGGACATTCCGAAAATTAATAAATATAATGTGTATGGAACAAAGGATGTGTGTGAATTTTTTAGAGAGTATGAGAGCTATTGTAAGGAGAAATTTGATGAAAATAAGGTGTTTTGGGTTAAAGAGTTAGGTGAGCTTTTGGAAGGGAGAATGTTTGATTTTTATAAGGCTATCGTGAGTGTGGGTGAGCCGAAGAATGAAGTAGTAAAGGAAAGAATGTTGGAACAGGTTGAAAGAATTAAAGGGGGTGTAAAGTATAGACGTGTGAATGACTTTGATAAGGCTAGGAGAGGAAAGAATGAAAGATTGGATAATTATGCGCATAGGTTGGAAACATTGGCTCGAGTGAAGTTTGGAGATGAGGGGATAAATGAAAACAAAATGTTGATGAACAAATTCCTGGAGACGATCCCTCCTCCAGTGGCGGAGTTTATAAATGCGAGGCGTAAAGAGAAAATGAGGTGGAGTAGGGAACGATTACAAAGGAAGGATGTGTTAGAAATAGTAGAAGATCGTGAGTTTGAAAAGAATGAAAGAGATAAAGAGGAGTATGAGAGGCATGATGTATACAGTGGTAGGGGAATGAATGAAAGGGCTTTACCAGTGCAACAGTATAAGTCTTATAGGGATGCTCTTAGGGCCAATCCTTATGAAGTTATGGTAAAATTCTTAGAAGATTTCTATGGGGGTGAAAATGAAAGACAGGTGAATGCAGGAGGTACGATGAGTGCAAGCAGAACACCAGTTGGTAATACGAACATGAGAGAGAATGTTGGGTACAATCAAGGGAATGTGAGAGAGAATATGAATAGGACATGGAATAGAGAGAATGCAGGGGGTATGGATGTGAAGTGTTTTAGGTGTGGTAAGATGGGACATTTGATTTCAGAATGTAGATGGGCAAATGGCGCGTGTTTTAGTTGTGGGCAAGTGGGCCATATGGCTATGAATTGTACAGACCCTCAAAGGGCCGGATGTAGGAGATGTGGAGGGATAGATCATTGGGTAAGAGATTGTCAGCAAGGTGTGAATGTAAGGAAGACTGTATGCGGGAATTGTGGGACTGAGGGTCATTTTTCGAGGATGTGCAGGTTCCCTAGAAATACCTGTACATTATGTGGGAAGGTAGGGCATGTGGCTGGTAGGTGTTGGGGAGTAAGACAACCTGGTATGACGCAAATGAATCCAAGTTTAGTTGTTGGTGGTGGTGGTAATGCGGTTAATGGAAATGTTGGTAATGGTTCAGCTGTAGGTGGTAATAGAAATGTAAGAGTGAATGAAGTAGTGGGTATGAGTAATCAGGTAAGGGGAACTGGTCCGGGAAACGAGCCAGTGTAGGGTTTACAGTTGGTGGACCCTTAGGCGGGAAGGGGCTGAATGTTGTTAGGGAAGGGATTGTAAGTGCGGATGTATTTTCGGCTGGTCCGGTAGATGAGTGCATGACTATTAAGGTTTATTGCGGAGGTATTGGAGTGAGAGCTTTGATTGATTCTGGGTGTATGGTCAGTGTAGTGTATAAAAGTGCGTATGATAGGATGAATATACGGGAAGATTAGACAGAGTCTGGAAAAGGGAATATTAAGGGGATTAGTAATATGGTAATACCGGTCGTTACAAAATTTAGGGAGAGTGTTAAGATTGGCGGTATAAGTATGGAAGAAGGTGAGTTCTATGTTATTGATAGTAAGAATGAGAAGTATGATCTGTTGTTAGGGTATAAGTTTTTAAGTTTGAATGGGATGATTATTCATCCTGATCGTATGATGATAGAGAAAAAGGTAAATAAGGATGGGAAATGTCAGATGTATGTGAATAAGGTAGGGGATGTAAAGGTGAAATTGGTAAAAGGTGTGGAAGTGTTTGCTCTGGAAGATATCTTTGAAAGCGGATGGTGTGGTAAGTGTAAAGGTAGGTTGGAATGCGAATGTAGGTGTAGATGTTGAACAGAATAGCATGTTTCTGGTGGATGGTTATGATGCGAAGTATAGAGTGAAGAGGGTTGCACATGTATTTGATGGTATATTAGATTTAAATAATCCTAGGGTATGTATGCAAAAGGTGCCTGATGTGAAAAAGAAGAGAGTGAGAGGAATAAGGGTTGGTGATGTGGTCGGTAGTTTGTATTCGGTTCTGATTGTGGGGGGCAGTATGACTGGGGAGCGGTTGAGAGAGAGAGAATGTGGTGTTTTTGCTGGTGATATTGAGAGGAAAGATTGGGTGTATGATGAGATGGTTGAGAAGATACTGTTGCCTGAGGGTTTGAATGAAGTAAGAAGACAAAAGATTGTACGAAGGTTGTGGGAAAGGAGGGAAGCGCTAAGCAAAGGCGATGAGGATTTTGGGAGGGCGCAGTTGCCTGAATTCTGTATTGTGTTATCGGAAGATACCCCCATATACCAGCGACTTCGTCACTTTCCTCCCCCAGTTGCGAATGAGATTGAAGAGCAGTGTGAAGAGTTAGAGCGAATAGGTGTTTTGGAAGAGAGTGTGAGTCCATGGAATAGTCTGATTGTGCCTGTGCGAAAACCTGATGGACGTTTGAGGTTGTGTATTGATTATCGTAAGGTGAATGAAAAGACCGTGAAAGATAGGTTTCCTATGTGTGTAGTGTCAGAATGTGTGTATAGTATGTATGGGATGAAAGTTTACGAAAATGGATCTGGTGCGTGGGTACTATCAGATGCCAGTGGAAGAGAATAGTAGGTGTGTGACTGCCTTTTCGACTGCTAAGCGGCATTATCAGTTTAGGAACTTGAGCTTTGGGTTGGCCAATGCTCCAGCAGCTTTTCAGAGGGCGATGAATGTGGTTATGAATGATTTTCCCAGTAGGAATGTGAGTGTTTATAGATGATATATTTAGTGATGACTGAGACTTTCCCTGAGCATTTGAAGTTAGGTGAATGAGTGTTGAAAAAGCTTGGAGAATGATAGGCATAAAAGTGAAGTGAAAAATGTGAATTGGTTTGCGGATGAGGTTGAATTTCTAGGACACAAGGTTAGTGCGACTGGGTTGAAGAAAGCGGAAAAGTTTGTTGAAAAAGTTAGGAATTTTCCTAGACCTAGGAATGTTAGAGAGTTGAGGGGATTTTTAGGTTTGGTAGAGTTTGGAAGGAAGTTTATGAAAGATTGTTCTGGTGTAATGAAACCTTTGACTGAATGGACTGGTAAAAAGAAGAGTACGATTGTGAAATGGAATGACAGAATGAATGAAGCGTTTGAGAAATTAAAAGCGGAAGTTGCGAAAGATTTAGAATTAGCGTACCCTGATTATAGTGAGAATGATAAACCCTTAGAAGTGTATACGGATGCAAGTGGGTATTGTATGGGAGGTTGTTTGATGCAAGAACAGGTGATTGATGGAATTGAAAGGAAACGAGTGATTGCTTATGTTCGAAAGCGTTAGTATGACAGAGCGCAAAGGTATTTCTACGGTTTGGAAAGAGAGTTGGCTTTGCTTTGAGGTTTTGTCTCAAATCGTTGGTCCGTTTTTGTATGGGATTTAAGTTGTAGTGGCGAACGGACCATCAACCCTTAGTTTATTTGCAGCGAATGAGGACAGTTGATAGTTAGTTTGCGAGACTTTGGAAGATTTGGAGTTGATTTCGATTTATGTGGTTGAGGTATGTGCCAGGTGAAAGCAATGAGATTGCAATTTTGATTTCGAGAATGCAGGGAGTGAAATATTTGAATGAAACGTTGGTGATAGATCCTGAGTATTTGCCTAAGGGATTAATGAAAGGGAAAGAAAGTCGAGGTGGAGGTGTTTCTATGTTCGTTCAAAAGTGTGTTGTATGGTTTATAGGATCTAGTCAAGGAAGGGTTGGTTTTGAGAGTGCCTGAGAGTATAGAAAAATTGCGGAGGGAAGTTATGACTGAGGTGTGTAAGAAACCTGAGCAGATAGGAGTTAAGAAGGTGCGACAGTATGTAAGAGAGTTAAAGAGTATGTGTAATGGAGGTGTGATTCCGTTGCAAGAGGTGTTAGTTGTTGTGAGTAAATTGTTTAAAGTAGTTGTGTGTGTGTGCATTATGGCGGGGAACGACCGGTAATTTATAGGAGTGAGGGGATTGACAGGAACAGTGTAAGTGAGCTGCATTTACAGTGTTTGAGTGGGGTACATTATAATTGGGTAATAGAGAAAAAGAGTTATGATAGGAAGTATGTCTTGGAGAAGGGAGTAGAAGATTGTGTAGTTGAGGATGAGGAAGATGTGAAAATGATTTGTCCTGGGGAGATTGAAGAGGTTGTGTATTGTGAACATGGGATTGATTGGTAGAATGGCGGTGAAAGTGCAGGTAGATGGTAAGGTATATTGTGGGTTGATTGACACTGGGTCTCAGATTTCTTTGGTGAATGCGTCAGTGGTATGAGAGCTTGAGCAAATGACGTGGCAGATACCTAGGAGGAATACAAGTGTAAAGATAAAGGGGATTGGGGCAGGAGAAATCGTAGCTTGGGAAGAGGTTTTGTTAAAAGTAGAGATAGGTATGTTAGAGAGAGTTGGACATAGGTTTGTTGTGCTTGATGAAGAAACGAATGCAGTATTGTTTTTTGTTTGGGATAGAATTTTTAAGAATAAATGGGTTGTCAGTAGACGTAGGAAATGAAAGATTGCTGAAAGGGAATCGGGAAATAGTTAGAATGCAGAAGGGGGATGTATGCATGACTAATTTTGTAGGAATGGTAACAGTTGGTGTGGGTGATGAAGAATTGTTGAGTATGAGAGATATCGAAGTGATGCAAGAAGAATGTCCTATGGTATGTGAGTTGAGAAAATGTATTGTTGCAGGTAAGGTGTGAATGTGGGATCAGTTGATAGACGATTTTAAGGTGTTTGCGAAAAGGTTTGTTGTGTGTGAGAATGTGATGTATTATATTAGGAAAGTACGAGAGGAAGATTTGTATGTACCGGTGTTTTCTGTGGTTGGGGCAGTAGGGATGGCTTTAGTGATTCATCGTAGATATGGACACATGGGAAAGTTTAAATTGTGGGAATGTATGAAAGAGAGAGTATTTAACCCTTGGTTGCGAAAGATAGTGAAGGATGTGGCAACTACTTGTGAAGAGTGTCAGAAAGGAAAGTTTCAGAGAATGTATGTAAAACCTCCTGTGTTGAGAATGGATGTGAGTGAACCTTTTGAATTAGTGGTGATTGACTGTGTTTCTTTGTTGCCGGTGACTGCATGTGGGTATGTAGGAATGGTAGTGATGGTAGATCATAAGAGTTAGTTGGCGTCTGCAGTCGGCCTGTGGAAGAATAAGACTATGTTGCGAATGTAGCTAAGTAGCTGAGAGAAGTTTTGTTGCCTTATGTGTTTTATGTTAAACCGAAACGACTGTTGAGTGAATAATTGGACCGGAGTTTTGTGGGACAGGCATTTGAGCAGATGTTGAGTGATTGGGGGATTGAACATTGTGCGGACTACTCCGTATATGCCTAGTTCGAATGGTTTGGCTGAAAGAACTGTTACGAACGTTGAGTGAGATGTTACGAATGATGGGAGTGAGCGAGAGAATGAATGGAATTATTGGATAGGGAAAGTGTTATGGGCATATAATATGACTGTGCATTAGGGCCTACTGATATGTCTCCAGTATGTATGTGTGATGAATTTAAGAAGATTGTTTAAACCTAGGTTGGGGGTGCCTGGAAAGTGATAGGGATTGTTGGAGAAAAGGAGTCTAAATTTGCAAGTTTTGAAGTAGGGGATAAGGTTTTGAAAGAGGTTGATAAGGGCCGTTTGGATGTGAGTAAGATGAGAGAAAAGTTTGAAGGGCCTTTTGTCGTGAAAAGAGTGATGTCGAATGGAGTTAGTTATGTGCTTGAGAATGAGACAGATGGTAGAGTGAGTGAGTTTATTTGAGGCGCATCAGATGCATTTTTGAGGCCCTGGAGGGAGCCGCCTGGATATTTTGAAGGTTCCCCAGTGTGATACAGTTTTGGATGAATGACACATAGAAATGATGAGAATGTCGGAAGGAGTGAATGTTTGTGCGTTACAAGGTAAAGAGGTTGGTTTTAAAGAAAAAACGCAGGATGAAAAAAATGTAGAGAAAAAGTTAAAGTTATTAAGTCTGATAGATTAAAAGGATTATTTTGATGAGGCATGATGAAGAGTGAGAATATTTTTCGGGTTTTTGGTGGGATAGTGGAAATGGTGTGCAGAGTTTGAATCAGACCTATACGTTATGTAAGTTTCCGTTGGATGAGAGTGAAAGTGTGTTAGCAGGATTAAGAGATGTTAGGGATAGGAGTGTGAATATGAGAGTGGAAGATGCCAGAAAATTTTGTGTGGAATTGGATGAAGTGGTAAATGAAATAAAGGCGAATGCACGAGTAAGAGAGATTGATAAAGAAATTGCGAATATGTCAGAGAAGTTACTTAGATTGGAAGGTGTAAATGAAATAGTAGAAGTTGAAGATGTGATTGTTGATGGGAATGAGAATGGTAATAGGGACCAGGTAGAAGGTACAAGAAGACCTTGTACTAGGAGTAGAGGCAGAGTGGAAGAGTATGATTGGATTATGAAGAAAGGATTATAGAATGTAAGAGCGAGTGAATGAAGGTGGTGCCAAACCAAACCTGTGAAACAAAACCTAGGTGTTAGGTCTGTAGTAATTTAGCTTTGTTTTGTTTTTTTTTTGTCTCACAATTTACCCTTTTTTTTTCTTTTTTTTTTAGGGTTTGCTTCTAGAACGTCCACCAACAAGGAATACTTGGGATTTGCAGTGTTACTGTTTTTTTTTAAGTGTTTTTTTTAAGAGTGATTTTTTTTATATGTTTATTTATTATATTCATATATTTCCAGTTAAAAAGTATTTACTTTGTTAAAAAAAAAGGGGGACAATAGACTTTTCGTACATTTGAATTTTATTCCCCAAGTGTGAAAAATAGAAGACTGTTTAACTTTTTCTACGATTTACGTGCAACAGGTAATTATAACATTATTTTTGTTATTATTATTATTATTATTATCATTATTTATTATTTATTATTATTGTTATTTTTTCATTATTATTATTATTATTATTATTATTATTATTATTATTTTTATGATTGATTGAAGGGTTAATGTTTTTTTCAGTCTGAATCTGGTTTCCCGAGAAGCTGTTTCTGTCTCCCGAGAAGTTGTTTCTGTCGAAGGTCGTGTTTCCATTCAGTGGCTGATTCTTTTATTCTGTTGAGGTAAGTGTGAATGTTATTGTTTATTGTTGATTGATTTTTTTTATGAATGCTGGACTTGGTTATAAAAAGTTGTTTTTTATCTTTTAGTCTGAATTTGTGAATTGGTGTGTTGCTGTGTGGGATTCGTCGGCTTTTAGAGAAAAGAGAAAAAAACTGGGTCAACCACCCAGGTAAGCACCCTGCAGTGGTGGGTTTATATTTTTTTATTATATTTTTTAATTTCATTCACTTATTATATATTTTATTTCATTATTAAATATAGTCATTAATTTATTCATTTGTTGCAAAATCTTGAATAATTGTTACAAAATCTTAAATAATTATTATTATTAATATTGTTATTATTATTATTATTATTATTATTATTATTATTATTATTATTATTATTATTATTATTATTATTATATATTTTATAATCACTAATTTATTATATTATTATTATTATTATTATTATTATTATATATTTTTTGTTTTGATTGCTATAATGCGATGTTTTTTATCTATTTCACAGTTTTTTTTTTAGCTTATTCGGCAATCACAGCAGAATAACATAATAAGAAGATTGATTGATTGATTAAAGGACTGAAGAGGAAAGATTAAAATAGAGAAGCTTGGTTAGAGAGTGAAATAGGTAAAGTAAATCTGAAAAGAGAGTAGAAGGAGAGAGATTGACTAAATTGCTTGCAAGACAATTTCTGGAACGAAGATAAGATTAAGATTGTGTTGACTTGTCAAAGGAGGAAATGAAAGATTAGTATTGGAGAACTGGTTGGAGAAGTAAGAGAGAGTATTACTGGAATTGAGAATTGTGAAGGAGAATTAAGAAGGAGTATTATTGGAGAACTATTTGACGCATTATATACTTTATAAGTATTAGGGCTATATATTTTATGGTTAATTTTTTTAGATTTAAGGTTTTGGGGTTTACTATAGCGTTTGACCTTGCCGTGTGTGGGGTATACTTTTACGTAAATCCTTGTTGTTTTCACGGTAACGTATAACCTTGCCGTGGTTTACCTTGTAGTGGTGGTGGTAATATTTTCGAATCGGTTACGGTATCGGTTACGGTATCGGTTACGGTATCGGTTACGGGTGCTTACACTAGCGGTTCACCTTTCCGTGGTGATTATTTTTAATAAATTTTTGTGTTGTTTGTGTGTTTTGAGTCTTATTTTTTTTCCTAAGTTTTATTGTGTTTATTTATTATTGTTTCTTTTGTTCTCTGGTTTTTCTTTCCAGGACCCACGACTATTGAGATTTGTTTGTGGCCTTAAAACCACGACCAGCAATCGCACTAAGTTTGGTGACGGCATCGTGGGCAAGAGGTTGGATTGAGAGCCGCTTTTGGACTATTTGAATAGTGGGTAACATGGGAAGTGCTAGCGGGCAGGTTTCAGTAATTTCATAAGTCCCGCTTTAATTGGTGTTTAGAGTTCTACTGAAATAGGGTTGTATCAGTGGGTTGACATGCGGAGGCAGGAGAGCTGTTGAAATTGTAGAGTAGAATTGGCTTTTTCCTACAGGATATTTGTCTTTGAGCTGGCGTATAGCATCTCTCCTGCTTAGTTTTTATATGTTGCACAACCTGTTTAAACATGTAAGATAAGTATTTTATAGAAGAGTTGTTTTAGTGTAAAGTGCTTACAGAGGTAGTGTGAAAACACTCCACACTGCAATGTTTACTCAATAAATATGAGATTGTTCTCTGCAGACTGCTCAGATTTCACGCTGTTCCCTACAGTATTTACGAAAACGACTAAACCACTTTCACTATAAGTACTTTGTAGGTGAAAGGGGGTGTTAACTGTCAGCAGCAACAGTGGATTTGTGGTGTCAGGCGAGTCTTTACATTAGATTGGAGAAACCTATATATATATATATATATATATATATATATATATATATATATATATATATATATATATATATATATATATATATATATACTATATATATATATATATATATATATATACATATATTTATATATGAATATATTTATATTTATTTATATATATATTTCTTCTTTATATATATATATATATATATATATATATATATATATATATATATATATATATATATATATATATATATATATATATATATATATATATATATATATATATATACTACTATATATATCTTATATATATATACTATATATATATATATATATATATATATATATATATATATATATATATATACATACATACATACATACATACATACAAACATACATACATACATACATATACTGCCTGCCCAACCTTAATTGGGGCCCACTGCTTACCAGGGATCAAACTGCGCCACCTGGCGGATTCCACAGGTCGAGAGTGGATATAGAAGAGTCGGCGCTGGGGGCGTCGAGAGCAGAGCACCCCAGAAGGAGGAGCTCTCAATGTATCTTTTGAAATTGTGACATCTGGTGCAAGTGGGGGAGGTGACATTGTCTAGAATCTATATTTATATTGCATGAGTTTTGGGTGGTGACCTGATCTGCTACAGGTGAGGTCAATTTGGCCTCTTCTGGACAGCGTTTCTTCTCGGGGAAAGTTTTGGGGAGGGGTGTTTAATAAATTGTTATTTTGGAGGCTTTGAAGGTATTTGTTGGTTAGATGGGTATGGATATGTTTAATCCATGACCTATTGGGAGGGGGCGGGGGAATTGTATTATAAGTGTTGTAATAGAATTGAGCTGGTGAAGAGGGGGGGGATTTTTGTCTTTGTCGAGGGGGAGTGGAGAGAATTTGGTGACAAGGGTGGGAAGTTGGATTACGGGTTTTCTGATAGAATTGAGTCTCACCATCTCCAGGTGTGTGGAGATGGGGAGGATGGATGTTTCGTTGTGTAAATGTTGGATTGGGGTGGTTTTAGTGCAACCTGTGATAATTCTGAGGACTGTATTTTGAGAGATTTGTAGTTTATCTATGTTTAATTTTGAGAGTGCTTGGAACCATGCTGAAAAGGCATAGTTTAGATTTGTTCTAAGAAGTTGTTTATAGGTAGTGGTGAGTGTGTGTTTTCTGTCGCTGAAGTTGTGTTGGGAAAGGGTTCGGAGGGTGTTTAGTTTTCTTTGGGTTGATGAGGTGATTTGGTCGATGTGGGAGACGTCCATATGAGTGTCGTGGTAAGTCCTAATATTTTTGGGGTTTTGTTTAATGGAAGGAGGTTGTTGTTCAGGGTGATTATGGTATGGAGGGAGGATTGATGACGGTCAGTGGTTAAAAGGGTGATGGAGGACTTAAGGGGGGATGCGGTCATTCTGTTGGAGATTAACCAATTTTCTAATAGATGTAGATATTCTTGGGTATGTTGTGTGGCTGTGTTTACGTCTGGGTGTTGGGAAATAAGACTGATGTCGTCTGCATAAGTAATAAGTTTGGTGGATTGGTGGGTTGGGGTGGGCAGATCTGCAGTGAAAAGTTGAATAAAAATGGAGAGTGAATGGCTCCCTGTGGGACGCCGTTTTGTAATTTGATAGAATGGGAGAGGTTGTTTTTGTATAAAACTTTTGCAAAACGGTTGGTGAGGAAATTGGAAAGCCATTTTTTGTCATTATTTTTTGAATAAGGATGTGTGTGGGGACGGTGTCGAATGCTTTGTTTGTCTATTGCTGTGAGTATAGATCTGTGGGAAGGTGATTGGTTGAAGCCATTAATGATGTGTTGTGTGAGGGAGGTGAGGGCTGTGGTTGTAGAATGGTTGCTTTTGAATCCGTGTTGGAAGTCTGGGAGGGGAATGGATTGGGAAATTTTATTTAATATTAATTTCTCTAGCAATTTACTGATGGAGCAAAGCAGAGAAATTGGGCGATAGGAGGAGGGGGAGTTGGGGTCTTTTTTGGTTTGAGTTTAGGGATTATGTATGCTTGTTTCCAGATTGGGGAATGTAGTTAAGTTGCCAAGATTTGTTGAAGATGTCTGTGATTAGGAGGATTGCTTTTTCTCCGAGGTGTTTTATGTGCAGGTTGGATATGGAGTCTGGGTCTGTTGCTGTTGAATTTTTGAGGGTTTTAATGGTTTCTGTTATCATGATTGTTGTGAATGGGGTGGGAGGTTGTGGTCTAATTTGAGTTTTCTGAGTTGTTTTGTTTTCCTATTATCGGGGTGTGTTGGTTTACGGGAGATGTTAGCGTAATGTTTAGCAAGACTGTCTGATTGTTGTTTTGGGGAAGGGAGGGAGTTATTGGGTAAAGATGGGGATTCGTGGGATGGTGGGGGTTGTTTCGTGAGTTGTTTAATTTTTTGATGACTTGCCAGGTTTTCTTATTGTCTATGCGCGAGATGTTTTGTTGTAAGTATTCAGAAAACTTATTTGTAGTGTTGGTGGTTATGAGGTTGGAGATTTGGGTGTTTAGGTTTGTTATTTGGTTAGAAATGTGTGGGGTATAAGGATTGAGTTTTCGGAGGGAGTTTCTTTGTTTAATGAGTTGGCTGATATTGGGGTTGTATGATTTTCTGTGGCCTTTGGGTATATAAAGGTTTGCAGATTTGATGATTGTATTGTTTAAGTGAGTGATGGAGGTGTGAAGGGATGTTGTATCGTAGATTTGTATTGGGTTAATGTGGGTTTCGATATAGTTAGTATATGCTGGCCAGTTTGCTTTTCTGTGGTTAGTGTATGTAGTAGTTTTTTGGAGGAGATTGTTGGGGAAGTTTAGAGAAATAAGAATAGGAAGGTGGTCCGATTATAGGTCAGTAATAGTGCCCCATGTTAGTAAGTGATGTAGGGAGGGGGAACAGAATGTAACGTCTGGGGAAGTAGGGGATTGGTTGACTTGGGGAGGGATTCAGGTGGGGAGGTTTTTGGAATTAAGGATATTTAGGGATTCTAATTCGTTAAGGATATGGTTGCCTCGGGGGTCGGAAGGGTAGTCTTTATACCAGGCAGTGTGGTGGCATTAAAATCATCTCCGAGGATGAGATTTGGGTATGTGGATAAAATTGTAAGTGGGGGTGTGAGGTTATTTGGGGGGGGATTTGGGGAGGTGGGGTCGCGAATGTAGAGATTGAAGATGTTATAGGTGGTCTTGTTCAGGAGGATGGAACAGGATTGGGATTTTATTAGTGCGTTTGGTAATAAAGTGGAGGTGTCGGAAGTTGTGTTGTGGTAAGTAATGCTGTTATGGATCAGTGTTAAGAGGGAGTGTTGGGATGTGAGGGGGATAGATGGCGTCATAACCATAGAGCGTGGGGAGTGGGGTGTTTTGGGAGAGGGAGACTTCTTGTATAATAATTACACAGGCCTGCGACCAAAATGTTCCTGGGGGTTTTATAGGAGGTTGTTAATGAAATTTGTCTCCTAAATCCAAATCAAGCATTCATATTGCTCAATCAGGTCTAGTTTTTAAGATACAGACCGAGCTCCCTAGATGGCATTAGAGAGCTCAGTCTCTAGCTGACCGCGGGCGCGAGTGGTTGTGTGTTGCTTGCTCACTCTCCAACTAAGTGTTCTTACTTTAATCCATGACTGTTCTCATCTAGGAACAGTGTTTAAAGTGTATTTCTAAAGCTTTATTTATCTTTGTGAATTTTTTTGCAGGCAGATACATTAGCAAAACTTCTAATATTTCATAAAAATGAATAGAAAGTGTAAAAACAGTCCTGATAGATTTTGTTATGTGTGTGGCAAAGTAACTTTTAGTGACCAGCAATGCACTATAACGCCGTTAGTAAAGTTCCTTTACAATGCATATTTTGGAATAAAGCTAGGAGATCAAGACAAAACCTTTGCTCCACATATGTGCTGCAAAGCCTGTATCATAGCCTTAAGGCGCTGGAGTGAGGGCAAAACGAACTGTTTGTCATTTGGTGTACCTATGGTGTGGAGAGAAGGCAAGGACCATATTACAGACTGCTATTTTTGCATGACCAATCTCAAAGGTGAGATAATTACTTTACGAATATAGTCCTTGACAAATCTAGAAAGGTTTATAAAAATCTTTTGGTAGCCTATTGAAATTGTAATTGTGTATAAAAATAGTGTATTATTCTGGTAGAGAAATTGTGGTTAAATTATATATATATATATATATATATATATATATATATATATATATACTCTTTCTTCATATGTTAAATAACTAATATGTAAATATATAATAAAAAAAAATATATATATATATATATATATATATATATATATATATATATATATATATATATATATATATATACTCTTAAATTGTATATAAAAATTGATTGTATTTAAAATTGGTAAATTTTCCTGGTATGAAAATTGTGTATAAAAGTGTGGAAACGAGGGTCGAGTGAATTAATATTATGTAAATTAAGTAGGCGAAACCTTTTTTCAGGTATCAATAAGAAGAACAAGCACACTGTAGTCTACCCTGATGTTCCTTCTGCCATTAAACCACAACCACATGGTCCAGGAGTTCCAGTTCCTTCTCCACCTGAAAATACTGAGCTACAAGACAATATAGAAGATATAGAAGTGGATGACACTGACACTTCAGTGACATATCAGCCTACGTCTACAAACACTTCGCCAAGACCACTCACTCAAAGTAAATTAAATGACTTGACTAGAGATCTTGGTCTTTCTAAAGAGAACGCACAACATGCATCCCGTCTTAGTGAGAACAGCCTCCTCTCTCAAGAAACTACATACTTTTGGTTCAGAAATAGAGACGAAGAGTTTCGAAAGTTCTTTGCAGTTGCTTCTTGCAGCTATTTGGTGTATTGCAATGATGTAAAAGGTTTAATTGAGGCACTTGGCGTTCCTTACCAACCAAGTGAATGGAAGCTCTTCATTGATTCTTCTAGCAGAAGCTTGAAGGCAGTACTCTTAAATATTGGCAATAAAATGGCATCTGTACCTATTGCCCATTCAGTTCAGTTAACAGAAAGCTACAAAAATATGGAAGTATTGATTAATACAATCAAGTACTCTAACCACAACTTGTTAATATGTGGTGATCTCAAGGTAAGATATATTTCCAAGTTTCTTCTTGTCATTATAAATCTTCATTTTAACAAAAAATTGCAATGAAAAAAATATAAGTTCTTAGAAACCATGTACATCAATATGCAAGCATAAAGACAGTTTTCAATTTTAATTTACTACATTTAATGTATTTAAGAATTAATCCTTTC
>JABUQX010073802.1:0-2500 GCA_015478945.1 Trachelipus rathkii | reverse complement strand
CTCAACTGGTCAGTTAACTAGTCAATTTTTAAAACTTCATGTGACAGCTGACACATATGGAATCATTGAAAATATATCAATTGTTAAAAGTATATTTTTATTACTCAGGGTGGGACTTAATTAAGTGTGTGATTAATATTAGCAAATTGTATTCTTCATATATATTTTTAGCATTACCCATTTATAAGCGTCTGTCTGATTGTCGTTAGATAATAGCATTATGATCGTTTTATAGTCACTTTATTCAAACAGGTTTTAGATTTAAATAAGCACAAAATTTAAAAATACTCTACCAGTCTTTGAAAGACAAACTTTGTCATACTCAAGTTTTAATTTGTAAATGAAAAACTATGAATTGCTCTAATAACACTGGTCGACAACAAATTTTCAGGAGATATATTGTTGTGTTTTCTTTATAGCATTTTTGACGCTCTTTTCAAATCTGCAATCAGATTTGCTGCAGCACGTAGGGTTTTATGATGAAGAAATTTTCATAATTTTACAGATTTTACTATTTCATATAAAGAAACTTTAGTTTTCCAACATTTTATTTAATTTATCTTGTACAGTTTTGATTATTTAGCAACATATTATTACTTACTTTTGTCATCGTACGTCTAGCAACATCATCACGTTCATTTTCAGATTTATGGCGCCATGGGAATGGTCTTTACTCTTTAGTTAATCTTTGTCTTCTGTAGCAGAAAGTTGTGCTGTGCTTTTATTATTTTGAATTTTCTCGGATCAAACAGCATGCCTCGACAATGTAAAAATAACCCAAACAAATTTTGCTTGTCTGTGGCTGTTTCACAACAACAACACAACAACGAACAATTACAACAGACCTTAAGAAAATATATAATATGTATTTTGGTTGTCCTTTAGGTGACCAAGATAAAGCATGGGCACCTCATCAGATTTGTTCATCTTGTTCAAACGGATTACGCGATTGGTTAAATAAAAAGAAAGCTTCAATGCCGTTTGCTATACCTATGATATGGAGGGAACCAAGAGATCATCATGAAGACTGTTATTTTTGTAGTGTGAATCTACAAGGGTTTTCTGTCAAAAAAACAAACAAAAAAAAACACCATATTGTATATCCAAACCTTGATTTGGCACGTATACCAGACCAACATAATGAATCATTGCCCATTCCAATTCCCCCTGATGATGGGCTAACTTCTATTGCAGATGCATTGTATGGTGAAGAAGGAGCAGTTGGTGGCATTTCCGGACAGTCGGTAGATCCAGATAACACGACAGAAGAAAGCCATTTTGAGATAAATATATTTTCTCAAGAACAGTTGAATGATCTTGTTAGAGACTTATCTCTATCGAAAGAGAAAGCAGAACTTCTCGCCTCAAGACTAAAGGAGAAAAATTTACTTGAGGAAAATGTTCGCATCAGTTACTACCGAAAGAGGAATTTTAACTTAGCAGCATACTTTACAGTAGATGGTCCTCTTTGTTATTGCCACGATATAGATGGATTATTCCTTGATTTGTCTCAGACGCATATAGCATCTGAGTGGCGTCTCTTTATAGATTCATCTCAAAGAAGCCTGAAAGCAGTTTATTTGCATAATGGTAATGTAAAGCCATCTATCCCCATAGCTCATTCGATCCACCTCAAAGAGACATATGACAATATGGATATACTGCTTAAAGCAGTCAAATATCACAGTTATCAATGGAATCTCTGCGGAGATCTAAAAGTTATAAGCATGTTAATGGGAATGCAAGCTGGATTTACAAAATATTGTTGCTTTCTTTGTCTCTGGGACAATCGTGCTACTAATGAACACTATGTTAAACGTGATTGGTCTCTAAGGACTGCATATGTCCCAAGAACAAGCAGTGTCCAGTCTGTTCCCTTGGTTGATCCCCCCAAAATCTTTCTACCACCACTCCATTAAACTTGGTTTAATGAAGAATTTTGTTAAAGCAATGGGGAAAGTGAATTCAGAGGGGTTCAGATACTTTCACAGAGAAGTCCGAAATTGAGTACAGCAAAATTGAAGGAGGGAATTTTTGTTGGACCACAAATCAGGGAGGTTTTAAAAGACATGGATTTTGAAAAGGCTCTTGGTCCTCTTGAATTGAAAGCGTGGCTTTCTTTCAAATGGATATGCAAAAACTTTCTTGGAAATAACAAGTCTTCTGAATATAAAAGTGGTATTGAGAACCTTCTTGATGCTTATAAAGAAATGGATTGTCGCATGTCTTTGAAAATGCATTTCCTTCATTCCATCTAAACTTTTTCCCAATGATCTTGGTGCAGTAAGTGACGAGCAAGGGGAGCACTTCAATCAGGACATTAAGACTATGGAAACTCGATATCAAGGATTTTGGAACGAAAGCATGATGGCTGACCATTGTTGGATGCTATATCGTGAAAATCCAGACCAAACTTATAAAAAAATCACAAAATCAACGCTTTTAAGGCTTTTTGTTTAGTAAATTTTAATTATGCAATAAGTTTATTTATATTCTTTAT
>JABUQX010073801.1:17500-44286 GCA_015478945.1 Trachelipus rathkii | reverse complement strand
AGGTATGAGCTAAAAGCGTAATGATACGTTAGATTGTGTCATAATACAGTAGTGCGGATTAATGTACACTAAAGAAACTCGACATGATTCAGCGCCGCTTGTCTGGATCATTAGGAATCTGTGGAGGTTCTGGTAAAAAGGCAGCGTAATTTTAAAACGAACATACTAAAATATATAATTAATTAATATAGACGATATAATAATGCAACAAAAGATTAAATGTTCAACTGCACTATGTGAGAAACTTTTAATGCAGAGTTAAAGCAAAAGTGAACATTATTTACTTGTGATGAGGACGTAGAGGACCGAATGAATAAAGATATTTACAATAGATATAGATAAACTCACTTGTCTATAATGTAACTAAAGTAACTGATCACCATTAATTCGATATTACCACATTACGGCTAGTAATATAATATTTGTTTATAGCCTCACAAGTTTGGGCACATAACAAAATACTAGATAAGTACTTTCTTTAACTTAGGGAAATACTTGCCGTTAGGGTCTGTAAAGACAACTTGTGACCAACAATATATATTGGGGTCAGCATATCTTGTTCTTCATACAACTATATAAAGATAATGTGAGAGCAGAAATGTGTGAGTGAAGACATTATAGAACATTTTTTAATAAGAAGTAACTTTTCTTAAAGTCTTCGAGCCGGGGGCACTAGGACCATATATTTGTTATTAGCCCAAACCCTCGTATAATTAATCACACTTGGTTTTTTGACCGACGATAGGGTTTGCATGTACGTGGAAAGTGATTGTGTTGGGAGTGCAGACAGCTGACGATACAGGTTCAGTATTTCGCGGTTGTCTAAACATACGAGGGTTGCTTGATGTTGACAACCCGCATCGTGTGTTGGGGTTGAATTCGATTCCCATTCAATAATAATATATAAATAGTATAACTATTTATTTGAAGTATGATTACACTATTATTATAGTAAGGTTATGAAAATATTAGTAGTGTGGAGAGTAATACTGAGTGGGCGATAAAGTGGATACCTATCTATCATATGGATTTATTCTTTCTTTTATATATATTAATAATTCTCGCATCGATCTGTTTTATGCATATTATTATCTAATAACTGATATAACGATGTGGCGTAGCAATCAATATATATTATAAATATGGTATCGTATACATATATAGTATACGTATAATATATATAATTATAATATATCATATATACAGTAATTAATATATATATGAACTATATATATAATATTATACCTATATATAAACTTTGGATATAATACCTATATTATTAAAACCGTATACTATATTCCGGTAAAAAGAAAATTTATGACTAGAAATTTCGAGGAATTAGTTTTGATAAGTAGGTTTAGTGTTTGGTGGGCACAGATCATATCTCTCATGCTGTCTGATCGACAAGCGTTCTAGTTTTTGTAAGGTTGTGAGTGAAATTTGAAAGATTTTTCTTGTTTTTTTTAGATTTTTTCATGCCTGCTGCATCCAATGAGGAGGAAAAATGTAGAGAAATAATTTTGATTAAAAGATTAGATGGTAATAGCCGGCGATATTCGATAATATTGGGGGGGATAACAGGATAGCACAACAGTTAAGATATTCTTCCTTTTTCAAATGCCTTTGTATTTAGCATCACAAGTCATCGGCAATGTTTTTTTTCAAATTTGCCGGAAACGGGGATATGACTGGCAAAATTTTGCCGAGTAAGGGGATATCTTTTTATCCCTATATTGGCCTACTAATATATATTATATAAGTATACACACATAATATATATATACTATATTATAATATTATACTAAAATAATATATATATATATATAATAATTATACATACAGAAATATTTTAATATATAAAGTATATATATTTATATACAACGACTCGGATCACCCCGTATTTTAGAAACGCAAAATTTTACCCTCATCGATGATCGTATCAAAGCTAAGCAAGAGGCTAGCTCGTGTAATTTACAAAAAGCAAAGGACAAAATATAACAATAACGAATAATAACTATTAATTTAACAGTAATACCGACCACTAACAGGATTCAATCGACTGATTAAAGTAAGCTCAAGAATTAGAAACAAACTATCTCCGAGAAGTATTAAACGAACCAAGACATACTTTAATCAATATATTAATATAAATAAGAGATTAAGAATAAGATATATATATATATATATAACCACACCACCACTTATAGTACTATATATATATATAATATATATAGACCATAAAAAATATAATAAAGAAATATCAAAATTTTTTGCCTTCTTTAAAATATAACTATATAATATATAATATAATATAATAATATAAATATATAAATATATACCGTAAGTATATACAATATTAATATATATATCTAATTACCCTATACCTATTATATCATAACTTAACTATATACACTCATCTATATATATTATACCCATTAATGATGCGGGTAAATCCGCATCCCTGGAGTAATCCGACTATTATAAAGATCCGCCTTCTGCGCTTTTCGCCTCTGTCCAGGATGATTGCCCAACCCCGGCATATCTTAGTTGCCCACGATTGATAAAGAATTTACATCATCTAAATCCCAATACTTTAGATATCCTCAACCCGCAATATCCTTACATTAGCAGAACCCCACCTGCGACCCCGCACTTCAACCTCGTGTGAACTTTGAGTCATCATCACGACTCCGTCCGACACTATGAGCTTCAAAAATAATCTTGAGTCACAGAGCCTCCAGATGATCGTATTTGCAGTGCTCATTCAAAGCCCCCAATACGACGACCAGGCTTGCTGTCTCACGGATGTATATGCCATTCAATCTCCACGTATAGTGCTGACGAATTTTGATCCATCTTCCAATAGATAAATGAGACGGCTTAATATAAAGAATAAGCATTGTCATAAAAAGCGGAGCTATAAAATTCTCCCTTTAGTTCCTGTGAAATTAATGACTTCATACTATGCACTGTACTTAATATGTTTCAAGGCACAGTTTCTTTTTTTTTTGTAACCACAATAGACTGAAGAACAATTAAAGAAATCGTCACTTGGTTGCATGTTGAAAAACCTTGCCAAATCCGAATGTCTATTATTCACCACCCATTTAAAAGCTAATAAGGTAAATTACAGAACCAACGATCTTCTACGCAACTAAATCAAAATAACAGATTCATGGGAGTATGTCTACAGGTCCAGTAGTAAATGAAGAAACACCAGCATACCAAAAGTGTAGTGCAAATGCTCAACACATCAACCAAAATCAACACTAGACTTACTATATTTGGGACAAGTTAAGCAAAAATGTTTACCCCCCCGCTTGAGTAAACTTGCAAGTGAATAATTGGCCTTCAATCCACTAGTGTGTTCCAAGTGAGAAGGTAATTTAAGCAAGCGGGCTTAATATACTGATGAAACGAGAAATCAGACTCCAGCAGAAAAAGGACTAAAATGTGATTGGTGTCTCAAGCACACCTTCCTATATTTAACATTTCACACTCTACCGCCCCACACGCCCACACACCTTGTAAAATCCGTTTCATTAAGGTCGGCAGATGGGAAGAGAAGGCTGGCGGGTGCATGTGAGTTGATCCCGTCCTCGACCCTGGTGAATATTATATTCATATGATCTGGCTGGCTAAACTCGAAACTATATTAGGCCAATATATATAACTATATATAGTATATTATATATATATATAATAATATATAATATCATAAGATATATATATATATATATTATATATATATATTATATATTATATAATAGTATATATATATATATTATATATATTATAATACCCCCTATCAAGAAATGCTTTCCAGACGTAAGGGATTTCCTCAATTCCTGTAGGGGCTATACCCGTGCTAGCCGTTCTACAAAAAAATTAAACTAACAAAATGCGGCGTGGTAGGCCCGTCTGAATGATGAATTTCCATTACATGATACATCCAGCTAAATCAATTTCTTCCAATGAATAAACTCTCATCCACAAATGTGATCAATTATCTGTAATCATAAACTTTGGTTATACTTTATTTATTTCTGATTATTCCAAAACCACGTACTCCAAATCACAAATGAGCTGATCCTCCAATTGGGTTTAAAAATAAAGTAAGCCTAGCACGCAAATCTGGTCGTTTAACAAGTAATTTCGTCTAAAACTCGGGTGGCATTTCTTATCGAGGTAAGCACAAATGGACAAAACGAAAACGGTCTAAATTAAAAGCAAAGGAAATACTAAAATTCGATTATCGTAAACGCTTCGTATTATTAAATTAGCGATTAAAGGAGATATAACTAGAAGATTAGTCCCATAAAATATATATCAAGGTATTGCTAAGTTATTTATCGCAATCCCACCAATACATTACTTGGGACTAATTTCTTTATTTCTATCTCCTTTAATCATAAAATTGCGGGTCTAGGGTCCTACACACACCTTTGTTATTTGTTCTGATTGGAATTTTTCCATGAAGAAATCACCTTCTCGTTAAATTGCTTAGCTTTATCCTTTATCCTCTAACCATTTTTGATAAACTGTTTACTCGTTTCTCGGATAACATTTATCGCCCTAAAACTATAGCATAGGATGTTCCTAAAAGCTCCTGTTTATGCTGCGGCTCCTCATATTATTCATAGATCCCCTTTCAGATTAAAAACATTTTAAACAAAAACTTTCACAATGAAAGTTTTATCATCTTTTTATACATCAACTCATGTAGTTTTTCTTCGATTATTGAAAGCATCTCATGAACTTGAGTCACAATCTGTTTTACAAATATCAATGTGTCGATGTAACGTCGACATGTAGGTCGAAACTTTCCAATAACTAAAGGATGCGAGCCTCAACACTATGACTTTCCTTTCGACTAATCTTCCATCTCTCAACAGAGCATTTAAGCTGTCAGAGATCACTAGACGTCAATACCTATACATCTTCAAAAAATTCTCATTTTCCAAAATGATTGCTACAGAATGAACAGAAAAAATTTAACTGTATACGTCTCTAAACTTACACTAATATCCATAAGTCTTCTTTGGCAATTCCTAATTGCTTGAACTAGTTCCCGCGAATTTCTTGCAAACCGACAGCGATTTTTTTACGAAGTTTACTTTTGTTTTGCGAAGTCAATTGAATTAGATGGGTGATTGGAACGTCGATTACGGATAAATAGAAATAATTAAAAAAATGGTTTATATTGGCAAAAATTGATCAAACATTGTGATGGAGTTTATCGATTGGGAAGAAATAGATTAAAGCTGATTTTTATTGAAGAAAAATATCCAATCACCTCAAACAAATGACTGCGTGGTAGGCCCTACACGCCGTCATTTTTTTTGTTTACACATTTTTGTAAGAACGTGCTAAAAACAAACTTAGTTAGGAAAAAGCAACTTTTAATAAAGCCTAGTATGTTTTATAGATGTCCTTTTCTTACTTTGCGCTCAAGTTTACCAAATAAAACGAACGCAAATTCGACATATCTTACTTTTTTTAGCAAAATGCAAAAACGAAAAACGCCTATTACATTCAGTAGGTCAGATAGATACGGAAATATCAGACAATGTATATATATATATACTACTATATATATATATATATAAATATATAATATATATATAATATATATATTATATATATATATATATATAATAATATATTATAAATAAATATATATATATAATATATATATATATATTATATATATTATTATAATTATATATATATAATATAAATATACTATTTATTATATATATATATATATATATATAATAGTATATAAATATATATATATTATATAATATATATTAATATATATATAATATATATATATAAAGTACTCTGATATATATATATATATATATATATATATATATATAAATATAATATATATTAATTATATATATATATATATATAATATATTAATATTATTAACTATAATATATAATACATATATGATATATATAACTAATAAGCCATAATTAGGAAAAGAAGATAAAATTGAGACTTTACGTTCTAGAACGGTTAAAGCTGTTTCAGTCATCGAGTCATTGAAAAAAAATCTTTAAATTCTTGCTGAAACTAGCAAGGGGCTGGGAAACCCCCCTTCTATCAATAGCTTGCTTTTTCTGGAATAGTGTTAGAAGCTCAAACTTCAACACCAACTCAACTCTGCAGGCAAATGCGGGGACATGGTACGTGATATTATATATATATATAAATATATAATATATATATATATATATATATATAATATATATATCTTATATATATATATTATAATATATATATATATATTATTTTTAATATACTATATAAATAATAAAGTATATATATATATATATATAATATATATATATAATATAATATATATATAATATATATTATAATATATAATATATAATATATTATATATATATATATATAATATATTATATATATATATAATCTAGTATATATAATATAATAATAATAATTATATATATTAAATATAATATATATATATATATATAATGAGAATATATTGTACCAACATAATATCTTCGAAAGCAATTTCGTGATTCAAAATGTGTGGTATCGGTTAAAGGAATCGGCAAAATTTTACCGATACGATACTACCTCTCAAATTCCCGATACGATACCGATACCCTCAAAAATCGATCCGATCCACCGATACGATACGATACATGGTATCGGTGCATACACTTAATATATATACGGTATATATACAGTATATATTATATAGTATAATTATTAATATTATAATATATATTATATATATTGAATATATTATTATATATATAAATATATATAATATTATATATATATCAGATATATATAATATAATTATAATATATATATAGGATATATACAGTTAATTATATAAGCTGTATAAAAAGAATGGCTAAAAATTCACTCTATTGCATTTTTATGAGAAAGATAATTTAAAAATATATTTTTAACTTCTGAATTAAGATTGGTATGAATTTATTTAAAACATAATTACAATGACGTTTAGAATACGATTGGGTTCAAGCCGAATCAAAAACAAGATTTCAAACTAGCGATGGTTGGTAAGACAAGAATAGCGGAACGGCATCAAAAAAGGGAAAAGAAATATATATTTTCTTTAAGATCTCAAATGAGTTCGAGTATCCTGGCGGGCGTATGAGAAGTGAGCATCCTTTTATTAATAGAAAATTTTATGAAGTTTATTGTTATTTTATCGAAATCAAAAAACAACAGCCGGTGCCAGGCTGCCTTTTCTTGAATGTTAACTTCAACTAGCTATTGAGAATATTTCACAGAGGTAACTCCCTATGGTGTTCTATTTCAACCACAAAAGCCTCAAGCAGTACTTTTAAGATAAAAGGGAACGAAAATCGCCACCTTCCTTCCACGAACCTAACCTTATATGGTTTGCCCGTTCCTGTAGCTTCACAAGTCAAATTTCTAGGTCTCATTCTCAATGACCACTTATCATAAGCACCGCATATTAAACTCTTGAAAATGACTTGTCTTCTCGTCTTAAAATCGTGGGGTGCTGATCTCAAGTCCCCTTTACGTCTCTATCTAGACCTAATCCGATCGAAGCTGGACTATGGCTGTTTAGTATGGTGGTCAGGCCTCCCGAACTCTACTACACCTGTTAGATCCCATCCAAAACGAGCAATCCGTCTCTCCACTGGAGCTTCCGATCGTCCCCCCGGAGAGCTTGAAGTTGAATACCATGTGTGATGCCAACCTCCTTCAAGGGATATCATAAAGTGCACAAGTTATCTTAGCTTTCAAACCCAATACCATCTGCTCTGATATCGATTTCCAAACACAGTTTATAACATCCTTGACCTCTTCAACATCCCTTTGCAAAAGGTGCTGCCTTTCTATTAATGATCAAACGGTATACTCACCTTGGCTATTCCCCGCTGCCCCATCATTTACATGGTCCTGACCTCTTCAAATCTAGCCACCCTGGCTGCCTTGTTTTAGATGGATTCAATCCTGTCTCATCCGCGTTCACGCTGGATTTCCATTGTTTACTGACGCTCTAAAACAGGGGACAGTGTGGCTGCGTCTGCTGTCTTTCTGACGGAACCCTCTCCCATATGCCCTCTCCTCGCATCATGTCTTCGATTTACTAGCAGAATTAATGGCTATAATGATTGCCCTTTCTGGAATTCTATTCCCTTCGATGACCCCCCCCCCCCCCTTCGATATTTTAATCGATTATCAGTACAGGTCTCATTGCTTAAAACCCCGTATTCTTAAAAACAAAATGGTATCTGCTGTACAACTTTCTTTGGCTGCTCCACTCCCATAAGAGAAAACTTGTACTATGTTGGACCCCTCTCATGTATGGGTAACTGGAAATTGCTGACAAAGAGGCCAAAATGGCCGCTCTCCTTTTCGGAGCTGTTCAGGTAGCTCCCGATCCTTCGAACAAGTTCTCCCTCAACTGATTAATGTATTCTGCTCTCGCGACATGAGGCTTCGGTCTATTGGCAAGAGTGCTGGACGCGTGACACGGGAAAACAAGTATAGAACGCAGAGCATTGTGAGGGTCTTCCCGTCTCATAGTAAGTATTAGGGCTATTTATAAATGAATTAGGACATGTTTTGAGTTTAGGTTTTTAATTCTTGACTGAATAGTTCATTTCAGCATCCAAATTTTTTTTTGACATTTAAATAATATATTAAGCAGGACTCATCCATGGAGTTGATTATTCAACCTAGTGCGGCCGCTTCTTTGTGGACTGTGATGGGTCCTATACATTAATCAAAAAAACAACTATAAGCTACTATATTTATATATATATTATATATATAATAATATATATATAATATATATATATATATAAATTATATTATATATATATATATATATACTATATTAATATATATATATATATAATATATATATCTATATATATATATATTATATATAATATATAATATATAATATATATAAATATATAAGTATATATATATAATATATATATATATTATATATATATATAATATATATATATATATATATAATATATCAATCTTTATATATTACGAATGTTAGATCAATAGCATGAAAGCCCTGCATCAATTCCCATTTGTCAACATTCTATCAGAACAAGCTCTACTTCTGCTGTCAAAGAAATGTCAAGTTGCCACATCTCAGAGATGTCACTTGGTCGAGTAATCTCTAGTTCAACTTGTAATATATATATATATAGTATATATATATATATTATATAATAATATATATATATATATTATTATATATATAAATTATATATATATATATATATATATATATATATAATAGTTTATTGAGTGGGGGTTTTTCTGTAGGGAAGTTATCTGGTATTTTGGTTGCACGAGTGCGTCGAGTGTACTTAGGGACTGGTTTGGTGAAGAACGAGGTGTCGTTTAGAGTGGTAGAGATGTGTGATCAAACTTTCACCATTGAACCACAAATGATTGAGAAAATGAGGGACTAGAAGAATAAATTGGATTTGGTTTTATGGATTTACAACAGCGTATGAATAGAGTTAATAGGGAAGCTTTATGGCAGTATTAGTGATGTATATGGTGTTGTTGTTAGGCTTCTGAATGGAATCAAAGTATTGGTATGAACGATATGAAGGCGTGTGTAAGAATAATTTTGGTGGGGGGGGGTTTTCTATGTGTTGGGGGACAAAAATTTGTTTTAAAGGATTAATAGCGTAGTGAGACATGGGTTGTGTTATGTCTCCTTGTTATTAAATGTGTAATGGAGGTTGAAAATTCAGTGGGATGCAGGAAATGGTGTTCAGAATGATGGAGAATTGGAGAGAGAGGATGGAGGGTGCCCAACCTATATATGCGGATGATTTGTTTCTGTGTGGCGAATCTGAAGAGATTTTGAGAGGATTAGTAGAGAGATTTGCCAGGGTGTGTAAAAAAGGAGGGGCTTGAAAGGTAACGTGGATAAGATAAGGTTATGGTATGTGAGTGAGGACACTCCTCAGTGGAATTTTATGTTAGATGGTGAGCAGCTGGAAACAAGTGTCTGAGTTTAAAATATTTAAGTGGATATGTGTTGGATGAAAATGCATGCAGAGTGTAGTAGGAAAGTTGTGGAATGCAGGAAGGCTGGTGCAATTAAATCGTTTGGTGAATGTAAAGGACTAAGGTCTTGAGTGTGCTAGGGTTTTACTGAGGGTATGTTGTTACATGTGTTATTGTAAAGTAGTGAGCCTATGGTCTGAATAAGAAGTATATCTAAAGTTCAATGTGTCAGATGGACAGTCTTAGGGGTGTGCTAGGTGTGAGAAGATTGCTTAAAGTGAGGAATGAACTTATTAGAGAGTGTGTGGTGTGAAGAAAGGGGTAAATTGAGAGAATAATAAAATATTGTTGAGATGGTTTGGTCTAGAAATGATGAATGATAGTCCGGTTTGGTTAGCGGATGTATATGCGAGTGGTT
This sequence comes from Trachelipus rathkii, assembly GCA_015478945.1. Lineage (NCBI taxonomy): Eukaryota > Metazoa > Arthropoda > Malacostraca > Isopoda > Trachelipodidae > Trachelipus > Trachelipus rathkii. The sequence goes on along the minus strand of JABUQX010073801.1, from coordinate 33,817 downwards.
GGGTACCGACCGGCTGGAGAAGATAGAATGAAAGTGGATTGCAGTCCGTAACGATAGGTGAAGAAGAGAAATGTAGTTTGGTAGAGGCGAAGAAGAATAGGTGTATAACAGGATTGAATGGCGGGGGACTGTGAGGGGGTATGGTTGTGGCCCACCTGGGCCAAGGGATTGAACCCTTGACACTTGAGATCTACCATAGGAGGGTCATCGCGGTCCTCATTGAAGCTTTAGGGCTGGATTTTCTGACTGGCGATGATCCCACTAATTAATGGTACTGAAGGGGGTGGTAAGGCTGGGCTTTCTTTTCGACTTATTGGTCATGTTCTTTCTACTCGCTTTCTTTCCGATGCTCTACTGCACCTTACTCCTATCTTCGGGAAAATATGAAGGAGATATAGAAAGAAGAGATAATTAGATACTATATTAATATATATAATAGTACATATATATATATATATATATATACTATTATATAATATAATAATATATAATATATGATATATAATATATATTTATTATATATACTATATATAGTATTATAGTATATAATATATATATATATAATCCTATATTTGTTTTGGGGAAAAGTGAAAAAATGTCTGTTAAAAATAAAATTGTTTTTGAGTGCCTAATTTAAATATTTTGGCTTGTGATAAAAACAAATAAACCAAAAAAACTTTGTTTTTTAAACCATTGTTTTTTGTTTTTTTCATCGTGCCATAGGTTTTAATAGTAAGAATATTTAACTTTATATATTAAATAATAGGATCATATGTACGGGACAAATTGCATTGGAATCAGGAGTCCAAATTTTAAAATATTTTGACATATGGTACATGATACTTATTTTATACTGACTCCATAGTGACATTACCAATATTTTACGTAATACTCTCGAAGTTTGGTCAAATTTAAACCTAAAAACATAGAGCAGTAGTTGTTTGATATAGAAATTGACTGTTTTAATATTAAAGATGTTATTATCATTTCTTAATGAAATTAAGCTTTAATCATTTAAAAGTTTTTTCTAATGTATATACTTGTTTTTTTTGGTTTTTTTTTAGATTCCTTAAGAAGAAGTGCTTCTGCAAGCAGTCTTGATTTTCATAAGGCCCAAAGCAAAGATCAGATAGCATACCAACCATCAACTTCTGCATCTTTTGATGCCTCCCTTAGGCAAGTAGAATCGCACTCAAATTTATCACTAAGAAATGAGGTTAATGAAGACGATCCATGTACAGCATTTTCAAAGCTAGAAAAAGAGATGGAAAATATTTCCCAAAGAGAATATAAATCAAAAGAAAAAGCATCTGCACCTATTTATGCACATAAAAAATCGAAGTCTGGTGCTTCCACTTCATCCTTAATGCTTGGTTCACAAGAACTTTCATTACGTATGGAGAATATTCCCCTTTCTTTGAATCCGAATCCTCCTCCCGTTCCTCTACCTCGAAGCCAAACTCCTTCTCCCACTCTCTCAAATAAAAAAGAGCTAGCATTGCTTTCAGATGATTCGAGAGGCGAGCGGAAAAAAAATTCTGAAATAGTTCGTAGACCAAGTATTCAGAAATTGAAAGAACTGTTCGAAAGACCACACAATGTAATTGAGTGTCCAAATGGTATGCGACTTTCACGAAGCGCAAGTAGTGTTACCCCTAGACCCAATCTAAGTCTTCATAATGATGATACATCATCCCTTAAATCTAAAAAGAAAACTATTATGGGCTCTGACCAGTCTCTGTCACAGATCAGTAGATCTAAAGAGGATTCAGTTCAGTATCAAATATGTCCTCCTCCTCCTTTCAATACATACAAATCAGAAAGAGAATCTTCATCATCTCTGCTGTCAGAAAAGTCTCAGCCAATTCAAAACTTAAATTTTCTTGGTGTGAAGAGGAAGGTATCCCAAGTTGCTGGTGATCACTCGAGGGAAGGAAAAAATAAGTTTATGCAATCCTATCAGGATGAAAGACCTGCTTTGCCTATTAAAAAGAGCAAGTCTTTTCGATGGGCACGTTCTTCTGCGGACCAAAGCAATTCCCCTGTAGTAAAGAATTCTGAATTTCTGAAGGAAAGAAGGAGAGAGAATTACTTTAGCCTTGATCGAGGAAAAGAAAATAGCTCTTTACGTGAAGCTCAGTTTGAAAATACTATTAAGAAAATAGGGCGAGATATATTTCCTCCTTACCAGGATGGTTCAAAGTTGTCAGTTTATGAGGCTTCTCATACAAAAGCAGAGCAACTGACAAGTGTTGATCATCTAGATAAAGCAAGTTGTGGAAATACTAAACCTCAAATTCCTCCTAAAAAGTCAAAGAAAGGTAAATTATTGCCACTTCAAATTCCTTTGTCTCAATCTACTATTCAAATTCCAGAAAGTGATTCTTCAGTAAATCCCAAAGAACTTGAAACTCCTCTCTCTGCTCCACCGAGCTCTACTAAATCTTTTGAAAACAAAGAGTTTTGGGACAAATTACAGTTTTCTTGCTTAGACAACCTACATGACAAGTTATTATCTGAAAGTTCATTACATTCAGCTCAAACCATTCCAGAAAATTCTAAAACCTCTGTCAGAAACAGTGAAAATTCTGTCTCAAAAGTTAGTAAAGATTACGTTAATGCAAAAGTTCTTTCAACATATGTTGGTGATGATGAGATCCCAAAAGTATCATATGTACCTTTACCTTCAAAAAGAGAATCAAAAGAAAAAAATAATCATGACTATGTTAACTGCAGTGTGTTTTCAAATTCAAATTCAAATGCAAAATTTTCTAAAGGCAAACATAATGCAGACACAAATAATCCTCTATATGTTGACAATATCCTTCCTAATGACCAAGAAAGCAAAAAAAATTCTTCACGACCTTCATCTGATTATGAGCCTGTAGATTTTGGAGAAAATATATCGAGTGTGGATGAGGTTTTTGAAACTCTTAATTATGGATTAATTGAAAAAAATAATGAAAAGTCTAAAAAAGAGCTTTCTCAACCCCGTAAAAATTACTATTTAAATAAAGATCTTGATTCATTGGCAATTCAAGTATACCAAGATTGCCAAGCTTACTTATTACATGGAAATAGTCAGTCTATTGTTCCGTCATTAATGCCACAAGCTCCGTGTAAAGAAGGAATGAAATCAGATTGTAAGAGTTCGAATATTCGTAAGGAACATCTAGTTCCTAGTCTTGAAGAAGTAAAAAATAAAGTTTCTGTGCCCCCTCAAGGTTTAAGAAATCGTGAAAGAAGAAACAGCTACAGACAAGCTGTCAATACTGTGTCACAAATTAAAGGCACAGATAAACATAATGCTCCGAAAAAGACTCATAAATATGAGAAAATATGGTTTGAGACAATGAAAGAAGAACTTGACGGAAATGGATCGCCAAAAATAGATGTGGGAGATCTTGGGCCCGAATACACTTCAAATTTTAATTATCACATGAATATTAGTGCTAAAGAGACTCTCTTCAAAGATAAATTGGAAGAATTACAAGGCTTTGTTTCAAATTTGGAGAATAAAAAATTGCCTGATCTCTCTGAAGAAGAATTATCTTCTAAGGATTCTGGTAGCACATCAAGTCTTCTCTCTAGATCAGCTCAGTCTTCAAGATCTAGTGAACGAGTTGAGCCAATATATGCTAATGCTCTGCCAGGTTACCGATCATCCACTTCATCATCAGAAATTACAAATAAATTACCATACTATGCAGTAGGTACCACTTCTTCCCCATATGGATCTCCTTATGGTACTCTTGCTACCACAACATCTTATCCCTACAAACAGAAAGTTGGTCTTTCACATCAGAACGCTTCATTAGGTGATGGCGTTCAGTCTTATAGCCGTCCTTCAAATGCAGCCACGCTTCCAGCAAGAACCACCACCATTGCTTCTTACCAAAACATACCTCCACCTCGTGGTTTTGGAAGTCCTTCTCACGCACATGAAGATGCTGCACATTCATCTTTTGAGCAGCAAAAAGAATCTGGTTATTATTTTCCACCATTAATAAAGGAACAGATAACAGTTTCTGATTCTGTGAGTAAAGAGTCTGAAAGAAATAAAACGAAGACAAAGCATTCTATGTCAAAGGTATCTCCACCTCATGGGGAAAATCAGGCAGATAAAGGTAAGAATAGTGAATTTATTATTATTATTATTATTATTATTATTATTATTATTATTATTATTATTATTATTATTATTATTATTATTATTATTATTATTAACTTTCTCACTCTACCTATTACCTCCTTACTAATTACCTCATCCCCAAAATACCTATTCCTTCTTGTATCATCAAACCCACACACATTCACTATCACCTCTTCATTACTGCCAATGTTATGCAGGTTTTCAAAGTGTTCCCTCCACACTCTCCTCGCATCCACTTCATCAGTTACGAAAGCAGCATCCCTATTTATTATTCTAAGCAGATTCCCCTTATTCTCATTCTTAACTTTTCGAACTTCCTTCCAAAAGAGATTCCTATTCCCTTGTAAGTCTCCATTCATCCCCCTTCCAAACTGCTTAATTACCTCGTTTTTTCTTTTACATATGCAACTTTTAGTCTTGCTTTTTTCCTCATATAATTCTACACCTTTTGAGTCTTCATCATTGGCTTTTAGCACATTCATTCAACCACGTCTCTTTTTTTTACTTTTAACCGCTTCATCACCGCTTCATTCCACCATTGACTGTTGGGATTCTTACTTCCTACTTTAGCAAATCTACAAACTTCTCTTGCACTACTAGCAAAGGCTTCCTTCATTTGCATCCAGATTTGCTCAGTTTCAACCTGTTCACATTCAACCGATTTATTTTGCAAGCACTCTTAAATAGTTTTCCTTATTACCTTGTTCACTTAACTTCTCACTCTTAATTTTTCCTACTTCCTTCCTTATCTCCTTCCTCTCCATCCAAGCCCACTAACTTTATAGTACATAAAACAACTTAATGATCTGATAAGCCCATCCCCAACCCCTCACTGATTTAACATCCATCACATATTCCAACATATCCTTCTTCACCAACACAAAATCAATCATGCTTTTCACTTCGATACCATCTCTGCTTATACCAACTCTAGTAAACTTATGAATACTCTTGTTTTTAAAGAAAGTATTACTTTTTCGCATACATCTCTCCCCTCAGAAATCAGTCATCCTCCTACCATTCTCATTTTCTCCCGTCATCCCAAATTTATGTTAAATCATCCCTTTTCTGATCACCTATCCAACCATTTAGACCGCCCAACACAATCAATCTGAAGCTCCTACTCACCCCATCCAAAACATCATTCAGATTATTCCAGAAAGTCACACTTTCTTCAACATCACCCTCAGATGGACCATATGTTACAACCACACATACCTTTGCCTTTTCAAACTTAAATTTAACCATTAGAATTGTAGTGCTCACACAAACAAAATCCACCATAGCTCTGTGCCACATGTCACTCATCAAAATCGCAACTCCTTATCTCCCCGTCTCATTCCTCTCCATCGACACTACACTACACTACTCATCTTCACCGCCACCTTTCATCTTTGTTTCAGTCACAGCGAGCAAATCAAATTTAACCTTTCTTAATACATCCATCACCTCGCTCCTCTGCTTCTCAACATTTATTCCTCTGACATTCCATGTACCCATACGATTCATACAATTTCACGGACAGAAGGTCGCCTACGGCGATCACGACCATGTCCGAACCCTGCATAAGCATACCTAGGAAGAGCTAAGTGGTAGTGAGCAGCTAACCCAACTACCACTGTCCCTTTAGTCGCCTTCTACGACACACACAACATATACTGTGGGATTTCTTTCTACCCCACACACAGGGATATATGGAAAGGTGTTGTCTGTAATAGTGATATTAATGTTTTATGGTCTGTTTGTGATTCGGAGAGTCTACTCCCGTGTAAGAAGAGTGTGGGTATGAACGCAAAAGAGGCGAACCATTGGGCAGTGGAATGTCATGGGATATACCCCACAAACCAAAGCTCAAAGGGAGGTACTCTCATCGCTACGAGTGTGCTACTCTCCCTCTGTCCATTTATTATTATTATTATTATTATTATTATTATTATTATTATTATTATTATTATTATTTTTATTTTATTATTACTTAGAAGTGATGAAAAATGAATAGAAAGTTATGGATACAGGAATCCACAAGAAATTATTTTAACGATTTAAAGATACCTGTCATAGGGTAACCAAAATTTACCCAATAGGATTATTGGCTGCATGTCAAAAAAAAATTTTGGCAAAACTTTGTAGAAGAGGCAGATGATTTAAACAAGGATTTTTATACCTAAAATAATAGGCCAGAAAGGAAAGTACCGGTAATGGAATGTATTAGAATCTTAACCATTTGGTTTCTTTTGTAAAAATTATTTAAAGTACTATATTATATTGAAAGCGATATAGTTTGTATATTAAATTATTGTATGAGCTTCTTGTAACAAAAAGATTTCATATTCTGTTTAATATTGATTTTTGAAATTTCATAATTATTGTTTTCCTGATTATTAAAATTCTGGTTCTAATAGTAATTCCTTATTAAAGTTCTGATTAGAGTTTCATCATTCGCTTAATGCTCAATTTTTATTAGATTTCTTTGTTTGAGGGTGTATATTCAAAATTTTTATAGATTGAAACATTTTGATTAAATACTTGAATAAAATTTGGAAGCAATAGAGAGAATGCGCTTATATATAATATGAAGGAGAACAGTGCTAAATAATAGTTGAAAAGTAATCATTGAAAAGAACAGAGAGTAGAATAAACTTGCTGAGATTATAGTATAGATGAGTTGTAGGCATGTGAAATTACTAGTTAGTTATAGAACTTCGAAATGAGAGATGGAAAAGAAGAGCTAGCGAAAAACAAATACGGGATATATGACAATACATTATATAGAAAATTATTGCAATAAAGGTAGGTAATACAGAAAAATATGTAAAATTGAAAGTATAAATTTTGATGTTTCTGCATATATTTATATATGCACAGCATTAGTTACTTTATCTTTCTTGAAAGTTCATTGTTAAGCATATGCAACTATTTTCGTTTTAGAGATGCATTTTGATTAATTGGTATACTTTATTTTCTCACTTGTATTATTCTTTCGTTAATGATTATCACTTTAGTTAGTAGTATTTTCATTATAAAACAGTTTTAAAACTCCCTGCCTTGCATCCTACTGCACTTCAGTTGGATTTAGAAACGGAAATTGGAGGAAGTAAGGAGAATGAATCTGAGATTCCTACAGCTCCTCCTAGAGTAAAACGATATTCTGGTCTTGTTAATGACAGCATCCCATGTGGTTCAGAAATCAGAGCTCATAATTCGCAGATACTGACCGATTGTAAGAAAATTGTTTTGTATGTGTGATGTGTTGGTGTGCGTATTTTATTTTCATTATTAAACCTTCAAAGATGTGACTCGGAGGAGTTTGGTAGTGTAGAAAATATGGTCATGTAAGGTTATTTGCATTTTATGCAAAAATAGCTCTTCTTTAATAGCACTGGCGTAGTAATAACACCTTTACTTCAATATTGTGCTAAGATTTTTTTTAACAAATTTAAACAGCGTCATTGTTTTACCTTTAATGTCTTTAAAGTGCTTTTACTATATTAGATGCTCAAATATTCAGCTTATTTTAAAATACCGCAGTGTTTACAGTAGTTTCTATTAATTTTTTTTTTTTCATTCTAATTTTCCACCCTCTTACACACACCTTTTGGTAAATGTTTCAGTGCTTTATATTAGGTTAGTGGAAAGACAACTTTTGAGTTTTTTAAATTTTTCGTAGGTGAAATTGATCGGAGAAAAGAGGAAAAACCTACCAAGTCTTCTCAATTGCAGGTAATTGTTGATAATATATTGTTTTACATTATTATTATTATTATTATTATTATTATTATTATTATTATTATTATTATTATGTATTGATTTACAGTATTATTATTATTATTAGTATTATTATTATTATTATTATTATTATTATTATTAGGATTCATAAGCAAGGAGAGAGGGATTCTTGTATTTTTGTAAGTCTTATTTTGTATGTGAATCATAATTTGAAATTTTTACACATTCCATTCAAATTTTCTATTGCATTATTTGAGTGACAATATCTTGACTTTGAAACTCAATTGTGAGAAAGTTTTTTTTTTCTCCCAGTTAGTTGATTTTAATATTTTTCATTCTTTAAATTGATTTAAGAATACTTTTATATTTTCCTGCTTAATGCATGGTGTTCAAACCTATATTCACCTTCAGCTGTAAACTAGTTTTTGCTATACTGGTATTTTGCATAAAAAAATTATTTTTACTATTTTCAATTCGATAATTAAGCAGAATTATTTGGCAGCCAATTTTCTTAAAGAGAACAATAGTAATAATAATTGAAATAAAATTTGAACTTTCCTCTTTTAATAATTCTTCACCATTTTTGCTAATTTATTTTCTCGAAATTTAAAAATAAAACTAAATATCATTCATATTTCGAGTTCCCCTTTTGGGAATTAACAAATATATTAAAAATATTGCAAATTTCGAGATTTAATGTAACCATTACCCTTGTATTAAGGGTAAGGAGAAAAGGGGAACTGTAGGACTGTATCAGCGAATATAAGTTTATTGAGTGTCTTGTAGGGAAGTATATGCTGGTATTTTGTCGAAAGAGTTCCGTCGAGTGACTGAGGAGCTGATGATTGTTGAAGACAAGGTGCGTTTAGGAGTTGGTAGAGGAATGTGTGGATCAAATCTTACATTAAAACATGATTGAGAAAATTAGGGAGAAGAAGAATAAAATGGTATTTATATTTAGGTTTGCAACACGGCGTATGATAGATTAATAGGAAGCGTTATGGCAGGTGTTAGTGACTAGATGGTGTTTGATAGGCTTCTGAATGATCAAAAAGTATGTATGACGATAGTGAAGCGTGTGTAAGGAATATAGGGAGTGGTGAGTGAATTGGTTTAGGATTAATACCGGAGTAAGACAGGGTTGTGTTATGTCTCCTTGGTTATTCCAATTTGTATATGGATGGGGTTATGAAAGAATTTGAGGTGGGATGGCAAGGGTGTTAGAATGGTGGAAATGGAGGTGAGTGGAGTGGATGCACCATCCATTATTATGCGGAATGATTTGGTTCTGGTGGCGAATCTGAAGAGGTTTGAGAGGATTGATAGAGAGATTTGGGAGGGTGTGTGAAAGGAGGGGCTTGAAAAGTAAACGTGGATAAGAGAAGGTTAATGGTGTGAAGTGAGGATAGCCCTCAGTGTAAGTTATGTTAGATGGTGAGCAGCTAGAACAAAGTGTCTGGAGTTTAATCATATTTAGGTAGTATGTGGATGAGAGGGAACGCGACGATGAGATATGTAGTAGGAGAAAGTTGTGCATGGCACGAAGATGTCCTGGAATGCTCTTAAATCGTTGTTCAGTTGAAAAGGCAGAAAAGTCTTGAGTGTGCTAGGGTCTTACATGAGGGTATTGTTGTTACCTGTGTTATTGTATAGTAGTAGACTATGGTCTGGAATAAGAGATAGATCTAAGAAAGTTCGTGTTCAGATGGACAATCTTAGGGGATGTGCTAGGTGTGAGAAGAATTGATAAAGAAAGGAAAGAAGTATTAGAGACCGATGTGGTGTGAAGTTAGGGGTAAGGAGAGAATGAGAGAAAGTATGTTGTAACCAGAAACTTATTATTTGAAAGAGAATAGTAGAAGAACCAAGTAGAATCCCGGAATGATTATAAGTTCGTGAGTGTGTTGGAACCCGACCGCTGGAACCGAAACAGGAAAGTGGGGATTTGAGTCGGTGAGACGAATGTCTGAAGGAGAGAAATGGAGTTTGGCAGGAGGGAAGAATAAAGGTGCATGATAGGGAAGAATGGTGGGTTTGTATGGGGCCATGGTTGTGGCCCACCTGGCACAGGGATGAAACCCTTACATTGACGATTACCATAGTGAGGGGTCCGTCGCGTCCCATGATGCTCTAGGGTGGATGTTCTGTCTGTGGACGAGTTCTCACTAATTTAATGGTACAGGGGGGCGAAAGGCTGTGCCTTCTTTCGAGCGTTTGTCATGTTCTCCAACTGCTTTTCTTTTCCGATGTTGTACAGCACCTTACCCCCAATCTTGGGGCAAAGAGGAAGGTGAAGAAAGAAAGAAAGAATTAAAAATATTGCAAATTTTGAGATTTAATGTAACCATTTACCTACATGGATTGATCAGAAGTTGATATTGGTGCGCTGATGCGCAAATTGAATTCATATTTACTGCAAACAAATTAATTAATTTTAAATTTGTTTGAAGAGAAGTCAAGCATATATAGACGCTGCACTGGTATTGTGGTTACTATTTTTTTTTATTTAATTTTTTTTTTTTAAAGGATAAAGTAGATGATGAAATACAGAGTAACAAAAAAAAAATTAAAATTAACATTTAAACAACAACATTAGATGACTAAAATCGTAATCAAAATAGTGTCAAAATGCCCCAAACCACGGCTTTTAGAAGTTTTTCAAGCTAATGGAATATGTTCCAGACTCTACCAGTAAAGTATATGAAGCATTGCTTTTCAGCATGGTATCAAAGAGTCAGGCAAATAAGGGATGAGAATGTGTGGATAATGTAGTTAAATAAAATCTCTTCAAGAAGGAGGTAGGCACTTGAAAGCGTTTAAAAGAGAAGGATCCATTGTTATAGTGCTGGTATAAGTGAGTGAAGCAACAGTCGATTCGATGGCTACCATAAATTGGAAGAACTGTGTGTGTGTGTGGAACTACTACAAATGTGTGGAGCATCTTCCATATAGGGAGAGACGATTCAGACCGAGCAACTTGGATGGCGTGATGTAACTGAAGACATCTCAAAATCCCAAATCTCTTAATAGAAGAATGCTTAGTAAGAAAGGAACATTTTCAAGAAAAAAAAAAAAGATTAAAGTTTTGTTGTCAAAAAATAAAAATAAAAGTTATAATTCTGTGGAAAATTGTCGAGTAGATAGATGAAGGAATTAGATTTTTTAGGTAAACCTTGAAATTTACTTATTAAATAACCATGACCTTATTAGAATTTGAGGAAGATCAGGGGTCTGTTGCTTCAAGACCAACCCCCTTAACATGTAACATCTGCTAGTTGCTTCTGTTGGGTAGGTTGGTTTTCAAAATGAAGGGATTTATGTAAGTCAAAGTTAATGTAAAAGTGACAGATAGATTGTTAATAATAAAAAAAAATAAAGAGGGCAAGGGATTAAACAGAACACAGAATTAATAGATTCAAAATATATATGATAATCGTCTACAGGAGATGCTGTAGAACGACTGGAATGGAAATCAAGAGAGGATGACAGATACTTATGGGATGAAGTTTGGAAATCAAAAATTTTTGTGCCACATTCTGTCAAATTCTTAAGTTACGTCCAATGCTAGAGCTAAAGATTCACAGAAATTATTTATTTGTAGCCACCATGGACTTGGTTTCGAATCCAGATGACCAGACCTTCTTAGCTAGAAGCATGGCAGAGGGGGAGAGAGTGATTTTTGTATGCTATAAGAGATTGTTCTGTTGTACTAGTTGGCTATGTTTTGAGTGATGTGTGGGTATTGAGGGTTGTGTGATTCACTATGCCGTAAACTGTAATTAAATATTACAGAAAATCTCTTACTGGTGAAAATTTTTCGTATTCATTCAGGTAGCCGGACTGTGATTCGAACCCTCGTTCTTACGTGAGGTGTGTGTAAAAGGAGAGGTTTGAAAGTAAATGTGGATAAGAGTAAGGTGATCGTAGTGAGTGAGGACAGTCTACTGTGCGAAATCATGTTGGATGGTGAGCAATTGCAAGAAGTATCCGAGATTAAATATTTAGAAAATATGTTAGATGAAAAGGAAGCTGATGATGCTGAGTGTGGTAGGAGAGTTGCGAATGGTAGGAATTTGGCTGGTGCCATTAAATCTTTGGTGGATGTAAAGGGACTAAGTCTTAAGTGCGCTAGGGTTTTGCATAAGGGTATGTTGTTACCTGTATTAATGTATAGTAGTGAAATTATGGTATGGAATAATAGGTATAGATCTAATGTACAATGTGTTCAGATGGACAATCTTAGGGGCGTGTTAGGTGTGAGAAGAATCGATAAAATGAGGAATGAGCACATGTGGCGTAAGAGAGAGAATAAAGGAGAGTACATTGAGATGGTTTGGTCATATGGAAAGGATGGATGATAGTTGGGTGGTTAAACGTGTGTATAGTGGTGAGTGTGCTGGGAACGAAACCGGCTGGGAGACCAAGAAAAAGTGGATTGAGTCAGTAAGGGAACGTCTGAAGGAAAGGAATGTGAGTTTGGCAGAGGTCGGAAGAAAGGTGCATAATAGAAGTGAATGGCGGGGTTTTGTGAGGGGTTATGGTTGTGGGCCTGCCCATTGGATGAACCCCCCTTGACGAGATACCACAGTGAGGATCCGTCTCAGTCTCGTGCATTTTTCAGACTGCGACCATACCATAGTTTCACTTCTCACTTAAGGGTATGGAGGGAACGTTAAGGACAACTTTCTCTTCGACTTGCGTCATGTTCTATCTGGGGATAGAAGGAAGATGATATGCTGCACCACCTCACCCCCCAATACTGGGGAAAGGAGGTATATATAATAATATATATATAATATATATATATAATATATATATATATAATATATACTATATTATTATATTATACTATTATATATATATATATATATATAATATATAATATATATATAAATTATATAATAATATATATTATATATATATATATATATATATATATATATATATATATATATATATAATATAATATATATATATATATATATTATAATATATACTATATATATATTATATTATATTATATATATATATTATATTATATATATATATATTATATACAAATTAATATATATATTATATAATATATATATATGTATATATTTTATTATTTAAAATAAATATATATATAAAATTATTATATATATATATATATAATATATATATATATATAATATATATATATATAACAAACCAATCCCTGTTTTACTTCACCTTCACATTTTTCTATCACATTCTGATTTTATTGCACGAAGACCTTAGAATTTTCATATTTTTATTTTTTGCAGATAAATATTTTATAAGACGCCACTTTGTATCTTGTGTAGTTTGTGCCTTTTATTTTTTCCTATATGCACAGGTTTAATATAAACTATCTAGTGTCAGTATGTACCCCTTAATGTTTGCGTTTCTTATTGTATAGCCATGATAGCGAGTACATTTTCTTTGTAATGTGCAAAGCACTGTTTACTAAGCATAAATAAAGTATTACATATGCATTCAGAATATTATTTTTAAAATTTCCTGTTCATTTTGTATTGCTTTGTGTTTTTTTTAGGCAAAATATGAAAGTGTTGGATCTGTTGAATATATTTAGGATTTATATTGTTTTTTTTTGTTTTGTTTTTGTATCAAGTATTTCTAATTTATATACTTTTTCAGAAGATATCTGGCAGTCCATCAGCATCATATGATAAAGGTGATGCTTTATGTGATAAAAGCTCGAAAGAATATTCTGTGAATCCTCCCATATATTATCATATACCATCTAATTTAAAGTCTTTTCCTTCATCATTGGATGCAGCAGGCATGAAAAAATCTAAGAAAGAAAAATCTCAAATTTCCTCAACACCACCAGAGCCTTTGACAGACAATGAAGATGATTTGACTACTTACAAAACTTCCTCGAATTCTTCAAATTTGCTTTTACGGAAGTTAAAAGGTCCAAAGTTGGTACCGACCGATGCCGCCACTTGTGATAATGCAAACAGGGAATTAAAAGAAAGAAATCGCAGAGGTCCCTTATCGCCACCAGGTTCTCCACACTCATTTTCAAAAGCCTTCGGTAAACTCAAAATGGGGTCTAAATCAGTGGCAGCTAATTTCAAGTCATACTTATCGTCGTCAAAAAACAGTGCTGATAATTATTACGATGGGAATGAAATATCCCAGCGGAGTCATTATCCTTTACAGAAGAGCGTCAGTTCTGGACCCTCAATTAATGTGTTCATTCAGGGAGTAGAAGATTCCAGTAAGTATTTATAACAAATATTTATTAGGATATATCATGGTTTACTCTGGTTAGCTGTATATCTATTTAAATATTTTAGTCAATAGCAATTTTGATCTGCATAAAAGTTTCTCATAGTGCAGTGAAATATTTTAATCTGGTATTATTTATTATTATTATTATTATTATTATTATAATGCCTTTTTTAGTTGCATGTTGTTAACCATGAAACGCCAATCTGCTCTTTTCTCCTGCCTATGACAAGTCTACCTTTAGTATACCTTTCACTAAAAACTTTTACCAGTCCCTTCATATTATTTCTATTGAATTGTTCATTGTTTGGAGTGTTTCATTTCCTTTGGTCGTCGACCACTCAGCAGTCTTTTCCAGAATCACATTTTACTTTTTTCTGCTTTGTTTAAAGTCCGAGCCTACACCCTTATAATAATGTTAATCACTCATGATATTAATAAATCATTTCTGTCTATTCACTGTAATCTTATTGTTTGTCTATTTTGCCTTATTGAACAATACCTATTAGCTTTTTAATTTCTTCTCTTAATTTTACCCTCTCGTCTTCATAGTAAATTTGTTGACTTGTTTCAAAAAATTTCCCTTCACCCTAGAGTCCCTCCCCCCCCTAGTGCTTCCGTACCTCGTCAGTTTTGTTTTATATATTCAAACCTTTTGTTTCACTTGCTTCGGCCAAGACAGACAAAAAAACTGAAGTTTCTCTTTAAAATTGACAGCAAGTGTAAAATCATCAGCATATTTAGTATTACAGTAAACCCTCACCTATCGCGGGGATGCGTTCCAGACCCACCCGCGATAGGTGAAAATCCGCGAAGTAGCGGAGAGAGGAAAATGTATACTATTTATATACATTTTAAGTCTTCATACATGTATATTAACACTCCTATGCTATTACATATGCTATTATATATTGTTCCTTACAGTTTACGCGGGTATCAAAGAGAGAGGGAGAGAATTCAAACCACATGAGAACTTACATGTACATACATATGTACATGTATACTTATGTATGTTACATATGTGTATATTTTAAGCCTTTATACTATGAAAACTTCCTACGCTATTAAATAGGCCTACGTATATACTTAAAAAATATATAATATATATACAGTATAAAAAAAATTTAAAATGCGAAATGGATGCATTTGGAAGAAAAAAAAACGCGATGCACTGAAGCCGCGAAAAGTGAACCGCGATAGAGCGAGGGATTACTGTATAAATATTCGCCCACTTGTATTTATACCCTCCAATGGCTAATTTGTCTCTCAGCAATCTCACTATCAGATTTTGAGCAAATTTGGCGACACCTCTTTCAGTTTAATGCCATTTCGATTCATTATCCTTAATTTTAACAGCTGTTTTCTGTATTTAATAGAGGTTCTTAAACTATCTTAATTACTATCAAATCCTTTCCTGCTATTTCCAGATACTATTTTCAATATTTATTGTCTTACTGGCAAAAGCCTTTTTATTGTCAACAAAGCTATTGAAGGTTTCATTCGACCTCAAGTGCTATCTCTACCAACATTTTTAAGACAAATATGACGCCCTTTACTCTTTTCTCTTAACAGATCATAGTTCTGAAATGAATGCTCTTAATTTTATATAATATTATATATATATATATATCAATATATAACGATAATATATATAAAACGATAAAATAATATGATGAAAAGGTTTATATATTTTTTTTTATATATACATATATATATATATATATATATTAATATATATATATAAGTATAATATATATATATATATATATTATCATATATATATATTATATATAAATATTATATATATATAATAAAGGGGTGGTAAGGCTGGGATTTCTTTCGACTTTGCGTCACTATTCTTTCTACTACTCGTTTCCAGTGCATGCACGTCACCCGTTCCTCAGTCTTTGGGAGAGGTGATATATAGTATATATATATATATATATATATATATATAATATATATATATATAATATTATAGATATATTATATATATATAATATATTATATATATAATAATTAAAAATAATTTAATTATTTTTAATTAATATATATTTATAATATATATATATATATATAATAACGTTAGGTGCTGTCAGCTTCAGATTTACTATTGTTGTCTACAGATGTGCATGAGATTAACAAAATTTCTCTAGGTCCACCTTCAGCACATACTAATA
>JABUQX010073801.1:0-12500 GCA_015478945.1 Trachelipus rathkii | reverse complement strand
CAATTTCCTCGCTCTCTGCTTTTTTTTTTAAATTAATCTTGAGTATTATTCATTTTTTTTAATTCCACGAGAAAAGAAGCTATTTCTGCATATTTCTACGGCATATTAATCTAACTTATGTTCGTCCTAAGGTGTTAACTACTACATATTACAAACGGAACATATCGGGAAACTTCCATATTTTTCTTGTAACAGTTTTTTTTAATATAAATAACTATAATCACTTTAAAATTCTGAAAATGTGGATTAAACCCATCCCATAAGTCCTTTATTAGTTTCAATTTCTTTCTTGTAAGGTAAATTAGTCTCTCTTAGTTTCATTTCGGCAACTTTTTATGGCAATCAATCTCCTATGATTTTATCGTTAGTTACATCACCTTTTACTTCTCTATCCGAAACTTTTAATTCTTGTGTTTTTTAAGTAGAGGTGTTTCTCATTTACTTCTGTTTAGTCTAAGTGTTCTCTAGTAGAGATGTTTCTCATTTACTTAGGTTCAGTTAATCTCTTAGACTTAGTAAAGAGAAGTTAAATGTAAACAAAACTGTAAAATATAATTGTTAATTTCTATTATATTTTTGGCTTAGTTTTCTTTAGATTTTAAAATACTCTTTATTTTACATACTGAAAACTTTTTAAGGAAGCAGTTTGCTTTGAATTTTGGTCAACGAATTCAAAGATATTATATTAATACCTTGCCTGATATTAGGGTCCGTTATAAAGAACTTTTAAAAACAGGGAATTCTTGCCTTTAAATGCAATTTTTATTTGAAGGTGTGTTTTTTTGACAAGTCTTACGGCACAGAAACCATATTTTATTGAACTTTATCCTGCCATTAGAACCTTTTCTAACACTGTGATTTAAGGAGACATTTTATTTATCTTAACACGCTGTTACTCTTTCCAACTATATCTAGCATCTTTTATAGTTCTCCATAGTGTATAGTAGGACTCTCAATCAATCAAATGGGCGTCTTTTTATTTATTAAGTAATTGCCCTTCCATTTCAAATAGAACGAACATGCATGATACTCAGCCGAAACTATTGCAGACCTTTAGAAGAAGGTAGGTAATAATGGTTAAAATTTAAGACCTCTACGTAATCGTAGCAGAACATTTTGTCTTTCAGATGTATTTTCGTTAAATTTTTATTATTTTCAAATAGCTACTTTGTATACAAGAGATTTTTTTTTGTAAATTCCTCTTAATTTGGAATGAGGAATTTCCTTTATAAAAGCTTTTGAGTTGTGCCTTAAATTTTATATTAAAAGAAAACCAGTACCATTCGAATTCTTTCCCATATATATAATGTATAAAAAAAAATTGCATTTATGTTGTGGAATACTAAAATTGTTATGTGTGAGTTTGTGTTACAGTGTTTGTAAATAATAATTATAAAAATTTATTGAGTATTTGTTTCCTTATTTTTTGTACAGTAATATATTAGGACAGAAAAGAGGTTTCGTTTCATTGTTCTCATCTACTTTGCTCTTATTAAAAGTCAGATTCGGAAAATATTTAAAGTTTTAAATTTTTCATTTCACTTTTGTTTTATTTTTAGTAATAATATCCTTCTCAATTTAAAAAAGTTCTTGATTTCATCAAAAATAGTCTTCATCATTTTATTTAGTTTTTAGATAATTTTATTCCCTCTTGATAGGTCAATAAGCTTATTGTTATTTTAAAATGAAAATTTTAACTGTTTCGTATCTAAGGAGGAAATTGTTGCATCAGTAATATTTGCTGATCACATTTTTTTCAAACCTCTTACATTCACACGTTTCCACATTTATTGCATAACTTTGGAATAGTGTTAACACCTCAAAATCTATTTTTTTTGATAGCCAATATTTTATCTTTTCTGATTATCTCAGTACTCTGTGAGTGTTGACGTCTTATTTATATTGAGGAGTTTTTAAGTCTTTTTGAAGATGCCGAAAACTAGTCATGCTCTGATGGATTCTTGGTCATGTGGGAATATTGAGCCAGGCTTACAATTTATTCTCGTAAAAGCAGTTCAAGATTCAGTTCACACTGTTCTTGATGGGATTTTTTTTCATCCCATACCTGAAACTCGCACCGTAAAGGCGCTTCACGTTGAACGACCATGGAGGTGTCAAATTTCGAGTGGCAAAACTTTACGTAGATCAACACTAATTTTCAGCTCATTGACGCTGTTGTCAGAAAATAATTATAAGGTACCTTCCCTTTGAACAGGCTAATTTAACATACCGACATTATATATTCAAAGATCGCTCAACTAAGGGTATTGTCATCCGATTTTATCTCGATTAAATTCACAATTTTTTGGTCGATTTTATACGTTGAACCCTCTCCGTGGTTGTATATATATCCTTCTCTTCATACAGTTTACCTTAGGATAAACTTTCAGATATCCTTTCTGGATCTTTGTTCTGTAAAGGCAATAATGTCTCTCTTTCCTCGGTAAATGAATCTTTCGCTGATTTTTAAAATTTAGAGAATTTTTTTTAAGAAATCTCTAATTTGGAAAGTCGATCCAGTAATCCCTCTGTAGCAAGCAGTAAGCGATGATGGTGCTTAAAAGCTTACTAAATATAAAAAGTAAATAGAACAGTAAATATTAAAAATCATTTATTAGCACAATCGTCGATTTTGGTCATGGCAAAAGAATTTCTGTAGGATTACCAAATATTTTAAGCTCGATGGCTGCTAAAATATAAATTTTTCTTCCAAAAGAAAATAAAATGTTGCAAATGTTCTCTGACGTTAATGAATGTAGAGTAGTTGAGTATTTAGTAATTGATTAATATACTAATAATAGAGGTACATTTATACGTCGTAATAGATTTATGCTATATTAATTGTGGTCCATATACTCTTTTCTCCAACAAGCTAAATATTGCTGATTGATACATTTTTTGACTTTACCTGGCCATACTTTATCATGATAAGGCTGGTTTATTGAAAAGATTCCTTGAATGTTTTAACCACGTTACCAAACGACATTGTAGTGTATTGTTCAGAAGCTGATGATTATTTATTTGAGTTTTTAAATTTTTTTTATCTTTAAAGTTTTTTTTTTTTTATTTAGTATATAGTTGGACTTTTAGATTTTCTTTTCACAATCAAGAGGGAATATTGTAGATCGGTTTTAAGTTTTCTCATTTTCTTACTAGTACGATCTGACACATTTCTTAGGCATTTGTATTTTTATAATAAATTGTTATTTTTACTGATAAGTGTGGTATGTAATATCGTTGACAGAATAAAATATTTTTGATTTGTGTCTGGTTCTCGAAGCCTCAATCAAATTTAGGAAGATAACCAAAATAATGGTGCACTCTCTTAACAAAACGGTTTTCAAATATCTTGACCAAACCAAGACCAGCAGACTACATGGAATAATGAAATCACTATGAAAATAATGAAAGTCCTCTTCACCGTAAAAGACGTTCGCTCACCCTAACATTTAAAAATGCTAAAAGTCGAATCATACGATGACACCTTGAACCACTACATAAATTTTTAAGCCTCTGAGTAATTACATTTTTAACGTAATGAGTCGTGGCTTTTAAGCCATAATCTAATATTAGATTATGTTTAATTAAACTACATTTCCTCAAATTAGAAAATTTGGATAAACTTAAGATTCTTTCTGACCTCAAATCGATATTTAACTTAGAAAAATCGAAGAAACCCATTTGGGAATAAACTAGATTTGTTAACATGACTTATATTCACTATGAGCATTAATGGAAAGCTCCAAAGAAATATAATATTATATATATATATTATATATTATATATATATATACAATATATATATATATAATATATATTATATATATAATATATAATTAAATATATATATATATATTATATATATATATATATATATATTATATATTATATATATATAATATATAGTATAAATATATATATATATAATATATATATCATATTGTGGAAGGCCACTCTCTGGGAAGTGGAAAGAACATCGTATGACAGAGCTGAACTAGCAAAGCCGAACTACGAAGTTACAGGGTAGAGCCGAACACGCCCTATGTTTAAAGATATGGTTGTCGTTTCGTGGAACTAAGCAACGCCTCCATCAAGCCGCCGAATTATCACTTTTTCCAAAATCGCAACGGCATGTAACTTCCTTTCTATGAGAATAATTATAAAATAATAGCAAAAAAAAGGACAAAATCTTATATTAAAATCGAGCAATCGATGTTAATTATATAACCAAACCCAAAACCAAGGTGAGTTTAGAAAAAGGGCAGCCTATTAAGTACATAATTTTAGGGTAAATAGACCAAAGTTAGGCGACCCTAGATTAGTCGGTGGAGCCTAAAGCTGAAGTTTAGAAATAGGTTGCAACGAAAACGCATCAGATTGAATAGCGTATCAAAAATAATGTCTAAAATCCAGTAAGAAAACAAGTGAAGTGTTCATGCATGCCAGTGAAAATTTGCGGTAGCTTAGGAGCGTTCAAGCAATTAATGTCAGCTAAACTTAGCGGTCAGAGGCTAAGTAAAGAAAACTAGTGAATATTTAGTAGTCGCATGTGAATTTTAAGTTATAATAGGGGAAAGTACAGGTCTGAGGATAGGGACGTTATCTTCCACAACATATCTAAACCCTAGCAGGACGTAAACGTACATAGCAGTTTGGAGCGAGGCTAGACTGGGTGATAGTAGTGCCGAGCGTGAAACAACCAAAAATGTTAGATTTAGAACTTTTTAATTAATTAACATCGAGTATAGAATATAGAGGTGCAATAGATCTGTATTACTATATCTAACCCTAGCGGGACGTAAACGCTATTACATAGCAGTTTGGAGTGAGGCTAAACTGGGTGATAGTAGCCAGAGGTGAACAGCACAAATCTCTCTCTCTCTCTTCTTCTCTCTCTCTCTCTCTCTCATCTTCTTCCTCAGCAAATATTCTCTCTCTCGCCAGTCAAAGAAGTTACAATAACCTAGGCAATTTTGTAGTATATGTTGCCTGTGTGAGACTCATACCAATTGTAATGCTGCTTTATGCGAATGTATATCGGGGAGGTCCATTTCCATGCTGTGTCGCATATACATAAACAGCCTCTCTCAAACTATCAATCATTTGTACCTACTACTCCACATAGGCTTCATATTCTGTAGAATTCTTCTCTGCAGAATCTGATTTCATAGTGTAATTAGTATAACTAGTTCCACCCTGTCCTTAATTCTTTGTTTTTGTTTTTTTAATAGGACAAAGGGTCCAACGCCTCACTTGTGAAGTAGCTTAATGGAAATAAACGTTGTAAAACAATCGCAAATTTCTCAATCAAACATTAAAGAAAGCGGTCCTAAGCACCCCCAGCTTCAGATAGTGACCCCGAAGAGTGAAGATTGAATTCCCGGCGGGAATCAGAACTCCCACAACAAAGCCCAGGAAAAACTATTACGAACGAACCCAATCACTTTAGTACCGTTTCTTGTAGGTTATGTTTTTTTTAACGGGTAGATTTACGCCACTCATTGTGTCGTGTTTTTTTTCTACTACTTCACAGGGCTTCTCGTTGCCCAGCTCCAGCCAGTGCAAGAAGCCAGCTTCGCGGCCAGAAGATCAAACTAACCCTGTTGACCCTACCTTAGGTACAGTCGGTATTTCACACGGAACATATAAATTTTTCATCATGTATTTTTGTTATTTTTTTATTTTTCTTATCAAATTATATTATTATTATTATTATATATTATTATTTATTATTATTATTATTATTTTATTATTATTATTATTATTTATATATTATTATTTTATCATTAATTATTATTTTATTATTATTATATTTATTATAACTATTATTATTATTATATTATCGCCAGCGAGGGAAAATACCCTTAACAAGGTACAGCCACACCTTGTGTGCTGTGGATACCCTCATAAATTCATCAAAGTAAAAAAAAAATATTAATACGTATAAAAAAAAAAAAAAAAAAAAAAATTTTATTATTTTTTTTTTTTTTTATAATTATGATATAAAAGTATTTCGGCCAATTTATTATCGCAACAGCCATCATTTTAATCTGGGATCTAGCTCCTAATGTTGTAATTCTTTGATTTTTTCCACCCTCGGTCTGTTATTAGTGCCATTTCAAACTCCACTTGTCTTATTACATATTTTTTTTTTTTCTTTTCCATTCACTCTACATCTTCTACGCCTTTCAGATCATGTCTACTCCTCGCGAGGCATCCATTTTTGCAACCTTTCTTTCGCTAACAACACATTCCCGAGCTTTGGTTTGACCTGGCCGAGTCAGCGCTCCTGACCATCGAAGACGAGAAGGAGAGATATTCGAGAGTTGTGAATGCTCTACCAGATTCTTGCCTCCTCAAAATCAGGGATGGCCTGGCAACAACTAGAACTCTACAACCCCTTACAACACGCTCAAAACCCTTATTATCGACCGCTTGGCTCCCACCAGAGAAGAACAATTGGAAACTCTGCTTGGAAGCATCTCACTGGGCGACCAGAAACCCTCGGAATTGATGGTAAGGATGCTGAGTTTGTTGGGTGGCACTCCATCTACACGGGAAGAGAAAATAATTCGCACCCTCTTCCTCCAGAAGATGCCTGCTCGACATCCCAGCGTACTGCAATCAATGAACCGACGTTGTCCCTCACTGAGTTTGCCGCTACAGCAGACAGAATTTTGCGCCCTCCGGTGGAGCCTTCGGTCCACACCTCTTACGCCGTTTCCTCTCTTTCTCCTACCTCTTCAACTCTCGCACCTCCTCAACCATCTACAACTAACGCCCAACACATTCCCCAATACTCTAACACCGCCTCCGCTACTCTCCCTCCTCCTCCTGTTCCTCAACCGCCTTCTGCCTCCTATCCAGCTCAACCTCCTTATTCTCACCCACCTCAACCTTCCTACTCTCACGCTTTCGCAGTACAACCTCCTCCTTCGGCAGCTCTGGATACCCGGGTTCGGTTCTCGAAACTGGCATGGCCGATATAAAAACAGCCCTTCTCTCCCTTACAGCGGCAATTAATAATAACACTTTTCGCTCTCGTGATCCCACTCCATCCACGTTCGGCCACCTCGCGGGCAAAGGTCTCGCTCTGCTTCTTCCTACGCCCAGGCGCCATATCCTCATGGTACTGTTTTCACCATTACTTTTCGGCGTATGGATGCCAAGAAATTGCGGATCCTTCCTGCCCTCTCTTTCAGGGAAACTCGACAGCCAGCCCGTCGTAGGCAGCGACGCGGCAGATGCTGGGCCTTTTCATATTCTCCTACTACGCACCAGGATGTTTCTTCGTATCTTACGATCAGTTCTTCTAAAGCTTGTCTCTTGAATCGATTCTAGGGGGCCAGCTTTTCGCATGGTTACCCAGGGACCCGTCCCAGGACTCTGCTATTTCTTTCTCCCTGGCCGTCAACTTTTCGCTGCTAAGGCTCTTTTTTCCAATTCGGATATTGGTGAGCGGTTATGCACGTGGATCTTATTTCTCCGCCGCAAGTTCCCACTGGGTTTTTCTCGTCGCTTGAGGTGAACAGCCCATCCTCAGGTGCTGCATTTTTAGCTCCACATTTTAATCTTATGGTCGATTTCGTAATCGCCGACTTATGTCGATGGCGATTACTTCTCTTATACCTTCCCCGGTGCTTTAAGCTTGCTCTAAAGGCGAGTATCTTCGTGGTTGGCTCCTCCAAACTTCTTCATGTCTCTCCTTTCTGACCCTCCGTGCAGAAGGATTTGCCTTCGTTATTTGCTCCCTGCTCTTCCGATTACCCCTCTTAAGCATTCTGTTGAACATCATATCGAAACTACTGGCCCACCCACCTTTGCTTCGAGCTCGCCGCCTCCCACCCGATAAGCTCAAGGCCGCCAAGGCCGAGTTTGATCAAATGTTGCAACTTGGCATTGTGCGCCCTTCCAACAAAGTAGTTGGTCTTCTCCGCTACACATTGGTCCCTAAGGGCACCCGGCGCGATTTGGAGACCTGTGGTGATTTCTAGGGCTTTGAATCTTGCCACAACACCGGATTAGGTACCCCTGTACCGCATATACCAATAGTTTCACTTCCCCACCTGTCTGGCACACACCATTTTTTCTTCTTTGGACTTAATTCGAGCCTACCATCAGATTACCGTGGCTCCAAACGGAGGCGCCCAAGGACAGCTGAATCACCCCCTTTGGCCTCTCTTGAGCTATACAAAGATGCCATTCGAGTTTGGAAAAACTTTGCGCCAGGTCCTTCCAGAGGGTTCATCGATCTATTCTCCGTTAGCCTTCCTTTTGCTTGGCATATATTAAGATTTATCTTTTTTAGTCGCTTCCTCCTATTTCTTTTCCCTTGGGAAAGAAACATATGGGCACCTTTTGGTGCCGTTTTTCTGGATGTTGGATGATGCGGGAATTCGTCTAATCCTACCAAGTGCGTATTCGGCGTCTTCTTTTACATTCCTTGGTCACACAGTCTCGCTGAGGTATTTGCCCTCTTGTAGACTGTGTCGCCGCATCAGAGCCTTTCCTCTTCCCCAAAATCAAAAGCAACTTCGTCAATATCTGAGGATGATCAATTTTTACCACAGATTTCTGAAATCAGCGGCAGCCCTCCTAGGCCCGCTTACTGCACTCATTCGTCCTAAACAGCTAGGCAGCACCACAAAAGTCGACTGGTCTCCGGCTGCGGAGTCTGCTTTTTGAGGCTTCCAAAGAAGCCCTCGCCCCCGCCACTCTTTTAAGTTCATCCCCAGGATACCGCACCAGCGAGAGTGCAGGTAGATGCCTCGATTTCGCTAGTTGGTGCGGTGCTTCAGCAATTCCAAAAGGGTGAATGGTGCCCACTGCCTTCTTTTCACGCAAGCTGCAACCCGCCGAAACAAGGTATGGTTTGGACGGGAATTGCTTGCTATGTACCTTGCTGTTCGCCATTTTCGTACTTTGTTGGAAAGGGCGGGAGTTCCACATCTGACCGACACAAAGCGAATCACTATTGCAATGGCTTCACGGCTATGGAACGTCACTCCCCCCGTTGAAGCTCGTCATCTCGAATTTTGTTTTTCCCATTTTACTACAGACATACGTCACATCTCCGGAGTGGATAAATTCACCGCGGGTGCTCTTTCTCGGATTGAAATTAACGCTCTTCTCCCATTCGCATTGATTAGCAGCCAATGGCCGCGTGCAGGAGTCAAGACCATATCGATCTCAACAGACTACTTCTCTACAGCTTGCAGTGGCTCAAATTCTTCCGGGCCACTAGAGAAGACAGCTCTTGTGGCGACATTTCAACAGGCAATCCTCGTTCTTTCGTACCTGATGCTCTTCGAAAGGCAGTCTTCTGCAATCTCCATTCGCTTCACACCCTGGCGTCGAGGCTTCCACCAAACTTGGATAACGGCTCGTTTTTGTGCCTACAGTTAACGCCGACTACGTAGCGAATGGGTCCGGCCTGTATGGTTGTCAGCGCATCTAAGTGCAAAGACATACTAGAAGCTCCCTTAGCACTTCTCCTCCTGGTCAACGGTTTGAGAGAGTCCACATCGACATTGTTGGACCTCTCCCCCCTTCTCATTGCAAGCGATATATCCTCACCTGTATTGATCGGTTTACTCGTTGAACGAAGCTATCCCACTCTCTGTCGCTACAGCCGAATCTATTGCTAAAGCTTCTTGTTCTAGTGTGCTGTGATTAGTCATTCCCCTCTCGGTCAAAACGGATCAAGGTCGCGTTTTCGAATCCTTCCTTGGAAAGATTTGATTTCCTGCCTGGTTCTGAGAAGATTCATACAACCAGTTTCCACCCTATATCGAACGGGATTTGTGAAAGGTTTCACCGTCAGCTAAAGGCTTCTCTCATGGCACATCCACAACCAGAAACTTGGACGGAAGCCCTCCCTTTGGTTATGCTTGGTATACGCACGGCCGTTAAGGAGGACCTTCAGTGTTCAGCTTCCGAACTCGTTTATGGCTCTACTCTCCGTCTGCCGGCGAGTTCTTCTCTCAATCGTTTCCCTCTCTGTACTGCGATCCCACCTGTATCTCACTCGCCTTGAAACGCTGCGCCCATCTCCTGGAAGACACTATCCGACCGCCAGCAAAAGCATGTGCACTCTACATTCGAAAGATCTCTCTTCTTGTACCCATGTTTGTAGAGGCATGACCCCACCGTTTCCACTCCCACCCAAAGTACGACGGCCCTTCCCGGTGTTACTTCGGAAGGAGAAGTTCTTCAAATTACAGCTTCCTACTCGTACCGACCGTATATATCGATCGAGTTCTCAAACCTGCCTATTTGAGGAGAATCCTCCTGACGTCCAAGATTCAATTGTTTCCAAAACCAATTCTGATTCCTTTGGATACTTCATCTTCTTATCCCTGCACCTGATTCTCCACCTCCTTCATCTTCTCCCGACTCTTCTCCTCCATCATCTCCCTCTGACTCTCCACCTCCTTCATCTCCTCCGACTCTTCTCCTCCTTCATCACCCTCTGACTCTCCATCTCCACCATTCCTTCCTCTTGACCCAGATCACTCTTCCTTTTCCTCACTTCTCCTCTCCCTCTACCGTCCTACTCCCACATCACCACCTGCCTGCCATGCCTTCACAAAGTCGTACTGCAGAGTGTCCACTTCCCTTCGCTAATTCCTCGCCCTCTCTCCACCACTCCTGCACCTCCAACACCGCCCCGCGTTCTCCCTCGTCCTGGGTTTCAGTCGCCTGCGTCCAGACTTATCGCAGCAGAGGGGACCGTCAATGCGCAGGCCACTCCGCTACCGGGATTTAGAGCGCCCCGGCCTCAGCTCTGCAGGGGGGTACTGTGGAAGGCCACTCTCTGGGAAGTGGAAAGAACATCTATACAGAGCTGAACTACAAAGCCGAACTACGAAGTTACAGGGTAGAGCCGAACACGCCCTATGTTTAAAATGTAGTTGTCGTTTCGTGGAACTAAGCACGCCACCAAGCCGCCGAATTATCACTTTTCCAAATCGCCACAGCATGTAAACTCCTTTATGAGAATTAATATAAAAATAATAGCAAAAAAAGCACAACATTATTATTAAAATACAGCAATCGATGTAATTATATAACCAAACCCAAAACCAAGTGAGTTTAGAAAAAAGGGCAGCCTATTAAGCTACAATTATTTTATCTTTGGGTTAAATAGACCAAAGTTAGCGAACTAGATAGTCGTTGAAGCTAAAAGCTGAGTTTACGAAACTAGGTTCTGCAACGGAAAAACGCATTCAAGATTGAATAGGCGTATCAAATAATGTTTCTAAAATCCAGTAAAACAAGTGAGTGTCATGGCATGCCAGTGAAAAATTGCGGTTAGGCTGTAGTTAGCGTTCAAGCAATTAGCCTAACTTAGCGGTCAGAGGCTAGAGTAAAGAGAAAAACTAGGTGGATATTTAGGTCGCATGTTAATTTTAAGTATAATATGGGGAAATAAAACAGCCTGGGATAGCCTTATTCCACACATATCTAAACCCTAGAGACGATAAACGCTACATGAAGCAGTTTTGAGCGAGGCTAGACTGGGTAGATAGTAGCTGCAGAGGAGTGAACACCAAAAATTTAGATTGTAGGAACTTTTTAATATAATTTAACATCAGTATAGTAAATAGAGGTCGCTAGATCATTATTTACTATATCTAACCCTGGCGGGCATGCACCTCACATAGCAGTTTGGGAGAGAGGCCAAGCTGGGTAATAGTATCGCAGAGGTGAACAGCACCAAATCTCTCTTCTCTCTCTCTCTTCTCTCTCTCTCTCCTTCTCTCTCTCTCTCTCTATCTCTTCGCCAATCAAAGAAGTTACAATAACCTAGGCAATTTTGTAGTATATGTGCCTGTGTGAGACTCCCATACCAAATGTAATGCTGCTTTATGCAAATGTATACCGGGGAGGATCCTTTTCCTGCCTGTGTATGCATATACATAAAACAGCCTCCCTCAAACTAATAATCATTTGTACTACTACTCCACATAAGCTTCATATTCTGTAGGAATTCTCTGCAGAATATGATTCATATGTGGAATAGTAATAACTTGGCAATATTTAGCATAATTCTTGTTTTGTTTTTTTTAGGACCAAAGGGCCAACCCTCACTTGTGAGGAGCCTTAAGGAAATAAATTGTCAAAACAATCTAACTTTTTTTCCTAAGGAGAGCGACGATTTTCGTTTTCACTATTCTTTATTATTATTTTTATAGAGTATGTCCTGTGATTTTCATAAAAATCGGGGGTGACAACCCTCTGGGTTACAATTACCGTAATATAAAAGGTCTAACCTTGGCTACATAGAACCCATGCCTAATCAAGGTAAGAAACTAATTTCTCTATATTTGTACATATATATAGCGGTCAAGTTAGACATACATTTATTAGTTTAAAATATAGTTAGATATGTGAAGTTGCAAAAAATATTAACAATTAAAAATGTCCTTAATGGATTAATGACATTGATGACTCATGAACATATGTAATTAAAATAAGAAGTAAAACTATATGTACAT